>CAJVPM010001913.1:0-10925 GCA_910592325.1 Scutellospora calospora | reverse complement strand
GTGCCTTGAATAATAACTGTGAAAAACCTTCTGCTACCTAAAAATTTGCAGATTAATAAAGAACTGCTCATAATAATATTATATTGTAAATAAAGAATACTCTTTGCTTTAATATAATCTTTCTAACCATAACTCTTTCTGACGATCCTTTTTTTCAAAAATTTGGAAAAGCCAAATACAAAAATTTATCAGAGATAATGAAGAAGAAGGTTCTTTTACAATACAACAGTTTTTATAGAGGTTAACCACTACTTTAAGAACTTCTCTATATATTTAACATGCAAGCTAAAAGTGATATTATACAAGATAACTAGCAGATGAAGCCCTTGTATAAAAAATTTTAGTAAAGAGATAAAAAAGAAGCTCTTTGTTAACAAAGTTGGTAAAAGAAGACTTAAGAAGTAAGAGAACGATAAATTATTTTGTCTACACACTCCTTTGGAACTTAAAAACAACAATATACTACAAGCTTTTTTGCTTTGGTCTTTCTTTTTTTCGACAAAAGTAGGGAATCTAGGTTTCCCTCTTCAAAAGATTAGCAATATTTACTCTTTCCATTTTTAGAAAAACTCTGTGAATATGCAACCTTGTGCAGTAAACAAAGCTACGTACTCTGTTTAGCAAAGTCATGTACTTTGTTTTTACAAAGTCATGTACTTTGTTTATTGTTTAGTCTATTATATGATCTTAGTGCTACAGGTCCTAAATTTTGAAACTGAATTGTACGTTAGAAAGAGAAATTCTAGAGATAGGTTACAAGTTGCACAACTTAAAATTTTTAAGCCTAACTCAGGTTATAGGATATCTGGTTACTTTTTTAGTTTCTTTTATATTCTGTCCCTTTCTTTATGTTACTGCCTAACAAAGTTTTTACGACTTGGAGCAAGTTTTTCTTTGTTAGTAAGCTTAGTGCTTTTAGATTAATAACAATTTTTATTTTTTTATCTTGAGACTAGGTGTTAACTATTTGTAGCTTAGTGTTAATTAGATTATAAGAGACCTAGGATCTTGATAAGGCTTGAAGTCACCTTTGTTAATCCAAGGATAATGTCTTCTTCGAGAAAAGTTACTGTAGAGAGAAAACTGGCTTCTGCAGCAGATCGCACCTAGGTACTAATTGGCAGCTGAGTGAATACAGAATTGTAAAAAGAGAGATATAGTTATAGTTTAGTTTTAGAACTTTTTATAATTTGTACTATATATCATTTTGATATTTCTCTGAATAAATGATGGGTAAGATTGCTCAAGATAAAAAAAAAAAAAAAAAAAAAAATATATATATATATATAATCTTTCTAACAAATCGCCTTTGCAAAGTAATATTCTACTTTGATACAGTTGAGAATCTCTCTTCCATATCTTATGTTACTTATGATATACTAAGAAGGCTATACTACTTGTAACATTTTGGTACCTTCTGGCAGAAAACCAAAAGAAATTTTTAAATATTTAGGATCTTTAAAAAAAGAAAACCTTAAGGAACTTTTAACTAAGAAGCCTTTAAGAAATCTTTCTTGCAAAACAAAGAAGTCTTTCTCTTCCTTCTCTGATCATCTCTAAGAAACCTCTCTTCTCCTTTTGCTGATCATGATCTATGTTATATTTGATCTATATTATATGAATACAGAAAAAAATTGTTGACTTCTAGAATCGATCTATGTAATATAAAAACATAAAAAATGACTTATATTATTTCAAGTCTAGGAAACCAAGTTCACATTATATGAACTTTGAAAAATTATATTTAAACTCAGAAGACCTTCTATTTATGACCATCTATTACCAAGAGAGTAATAATGCATCAGGAAACAAACTTAGTAGATAGACTTAGTAAGAAGACTACTTTTAAGCTTCTGCATTAGTTACAATTCTAGAGTTAGATCTCTTAGTCTTAAACATTTTTGGGTTAAACCCCTACTCTTTGAAGAGTATCTTACGAGCTAAATTAGATAGGTGTAAGAACTCAACTATAGCTAGTAGTTTACTATGAACCTTAATAATACTAGTTAAGTACAAATTACCTACGAGCCAAACGTATAGACATAAGTAATTCTTACTCTTCAGAAACAGATTATATATTTGAGAAACAGATACCTCATGATTCAAACATGTAGGAGTAAGGTATCTTTTGACAAAAACCTATATAAATAAAGCTTATTAGTTACATATAGAACAAATTCAACAATACAATCTACAATACTAGAACACTAGTCAAGCTTACAAAGTTATACAAACTCTGCATTCAAACTTATCTTGTGAACTGTGCTTTCCTATAACAAACTTTCATCAATCATATCTAGAATTTTGAACCTAGTACTATTATATATATAAAGCTATCAAATATACCTAACAAACTATTACTACTCACATAACTCTAATTACAAATCTAACTTATAACCAAGCTAGAGCTATAGCACGTGATATTATTTTTAGTTACTGATATAGCATACCTCTTGAAAACCCTAAACAAATTATTCAAACCCTTTTTACCAAATATATTCAATATTCTCTTGCCTTTTATTTACCTACTTTTTTTGATATCACCCCTTTCGATCATTTCCTTAAACAATTAAATAACCAAGTTGCAGATAATTTTTTCTTTACCTAAAGCCCTCAAACTGCTTTAGAAAATTTAGGATCTCTTATAATTAATTTAGACAACACTTCTTTTGAATTTAGTACCCAAGTACAAAATAGTTTAAGCTAAAGTTTAGAACCAAAAAATATAATTATAGAATCTCAATATACTATATCTCTACTTCCTTACAACGAAAATACTACTTATATTAATTTTCTTCTAAGAGATAGAAACAGAACTCCTTCACCTCCTTTCACTAATATATCTCTTCTATCATCTATTGAAACCCCTAATATACAAATAGTACAAGAAACCTCTCATCATCATATCTTTAACCTTGCTACTACAGAAATTGTCTAATAAGCTTAATGATTTACTAATTTTATTTCTAGAACTACTTCTTCTAATTTAATAGATAATACTCTGAATCTACCTGAAAACTATCCTCAACCTAACTCTTCTCCTAAAAACTCTTCTCACTATACTCCTTCTTATACTTCACCTTCTCAACAACAACCTCCTCTTCTTTCTACTACTACTCTTCAAATTCTTTAAGAAAAAAATGAACTAGAAACTTTTAATCAAATTCCTCTACCTCAAGAAGCTGCTGATAATTCAACTAATAAACTATTTAACGAGATAGTTCAATATTGAAATGATAACTATCTTAACGATAACAAGAATAACTAAAAAGATGAGATAGTTCAAATTCTAGATGATAACAATCTTAACAATAATATTAATAACTAAGAAGAACTAGATCTCAATAATCTCTTTGAACTTAATAACAATTTAGAAGCAGAACACTAAGAAGATTCTAATAACAAACTATTCAGACTAATGAACCAGAAATAAATATGAGTAACTGAGCTATACAAGATACTACTGAAGCTATAACTGCCTAAGCTGAAGCTCTAGGAGTGAGTAGTAAAAAATCTTTAGTCAAAATTGAATCTTTTTGTGGTGATAGTACCTAAAACTCTATAACATGCCTAAAAGAATTTGAACAAGCTAGCAAAGCTAACTAATAGAACTCTGCTTGCTAACTTAAATTAGCTTCTACTTATTTAAAGGCAATACACGAAAATAGTTACGAAGTTTAGGTCATACTCTAACACATTTCTACTATAATGAACATGAAAATGAAGTTGATAATACAAGAGTCTATAGTTTTACTTACATATTTAGAGAAAGATTCTATACTCCTAAACAGAAAGCTATATAGCAAAAACAACTTTTTGCTATACAACAAGAATCAGATACTGTTAATACTTATATTAATAAATTTAAATAGTTAAAAGAACGAGTAGACATAGATGATAATTTTCCTGACTTATTCCTCATCCAACTCTTTATCCAAGGGCTACGATCTGAATATGCTATCAATGTCCAAGTATCTGAACCAGATATCCTTAATAATGCTATTGCTATTACTCGCAAATAGAAAACAAGACAACTTATAGCCTCTCCAACTCATAACAATATTGACAAAGCAATTGAAAGTTTAACTAAACAAATTGCTAAGCTTAGTATTAATCTTATTGAGAAACAGAATAACTCTACCTCTAAACTAACCTACTACTCTAACAATGAACTTTCTTAAAACTGATCTAATGATAATAATAATAATAGATTCTCTTGGGATGCTACTTGCTACTATTGTAGTAACCAAAGATATTATGTAAAAAATTATCGTATTAGAAAAAGTAACAACAATAGAGACTAATCCTATGGAGAATCTCGCTATTCAAATAATTATTCTCACAACAATAATAACTATTATTCTAATAATAGAAGGTCTAGTAATAACAATAACTATCACTCTTATGATTGCTCTCAATTAAGAGACAAAAACAGATCTTAAGACTATAATCACTACAATAACAATTGCTCTCTAAGTCGTGAACAAGATAGATCTAGAAACTGATATTCAAGCTATAACAGAAATAATAGAAACAGAGATAACTCGAGAGATAGATCTAAAGATAAATCTAGGAATAGATCTCGAGAAAAATCCTTAACTCTATACTCTTGAGATATTAATACTGTAAATACTAAAAATAACTATAGCTATGAACAATTTGAATCATTCTTCTTCTAAGAATCATTGCAAATAACTATGAATGAATATTTCTCTGAACTTTCGCAGAATATTAACCTTAATCAAACTGCTACTTATACTATACCAGTAAAGTGCAATATCAGAATCAGAAACCAACTTTACCAAGCTATCATTAATAGTAGTACCTCTATTAAATAATCTTATATGAGATAGTTAAAAAGCTAGAACTCAAAATCGATACTTACTCTACTAGTTTAATTGTCTTTGCTACAGGACCCTCAATTAGATCTTTAGGAATAATTAAGGATCTCTCTATAGAGATTGAAAGTATTATGATTTCCTTAGATGTAGAAGTAATAGATTCTATCTCTTATAACCTCTTATTTAGAAATAACTGGTCTCAAAAAGTCAATGCTACCTATAACTAGAAAAACAAAGCTTATACTCTCAAGTAGAATAATAAGAAAGTTCATATACCTACTACTTATGAACAGAACCAACTTCTCCCTCAACAGCCAATAGTAACTAAAGCTCATGAACTTGATAAGTTCGAAAAAAAATTTCTAATACTAAAGAAGCTTATATAAATGAATACCAAACAACAGAACTAGAAAATGAACAACTTTGAATTGTACAAGAACCTCAATATAAATCTAGAACCTCTCTAGCAAGCTCTTCTAGAATTTGTAGTAGTTGTCAACAAACAGGATACCTATTTGCAAATTGCTCTAACAATCAATATAACAGATATCATCAATATGAACATATTGTTGCATACTACTCACAATATCCTCTTAAAAAAAATCTCTGCAAGACTTGTGATAAACCAAAATATTACTATATTGATTGCTCTTATAATAAATATCATCAATATAATGAATTTGAACATATTGGTACTTGCTATCTTCTTGCTCCTCTAAAAAGAGATAATTAAGGGTAGGGGTGATATAGATCATTTTTACTAGTAATTATATTACAAATTATATAATATCATATGATTTATATATAAAATCGTGTTTATATTACACAAATTTTTTATATAAATCTTGTGTAACCTAATAAACTCATAAGCCAACCTAGGAAAACTTAGTAATATATAAAGTAAGTTTTTTTTTAAATAAAATAAATTATAAAATTTTATTAAAATAATTAGAAGATTTAGATTTATATACTATTAAATTTTGGTAATAATTGAATATAATACTAAAAAGTTTTATTAGTAATATATTTTTTTTTATATATATAAAATATTATTTGTTAGGAAAATCATATGACAAATGATCTACGTCACCCCTACCTTTAAAATAGAAGATAAACTAGAACAACTAACTAAATTAGAAAAGTTAAGACACAGTAGTATATCTTTAGACTGTAGTATATAAGTATCTAACTCAGAAGCATGTAAAGACAAAGGAGAGATCAAAGTGAAAGTAGTAGCAATTAAGATTTTAGAAGATAATACTGAACAAAGAAAAAAGTTAATTAGATAATTACTTAAAAGAAATAAGTACATCAAAAAAATTCAAGAAAAATTTGCAAATAGAAACTAATAGTATTGTTATCAAATAAGTTTTAATACTTTTATCTCTATTTTATATTTATTAATTAGTTATTCTTTATTTGTATTTTATAAATTATCTTATAAGTTAGCAATATCTTCAGATAGCATTATTAAAATCAGAATAGTCTTATAATTATAACAAGCTATAATTTGTAAGAATTAGATTAATAGTTATTGAATAATTAGTATTTAGAAACTCTTATTAATATTTAACTATACTTAACTATGCTTGAAGATGTTTAAAGATATTTAACTACATTTGAAAATATTTGAAGATATTTGATTTTGTTTGAAGATATTTAATTATATTTGAAGATATTTAACTATGTTTGAGGATATTTAGAAAAAAGATATATAAACTCTACCTTTTTCCTCTTCTGTTAAAGTTAGGTTTGTCCTCTACAATCTTCTTAATATTAGAATTCTCTTAGCACAGATACTAATAGATAGTCTTATATTATTAATATTATATCATAAATAAAGAATATTTTTTACTTTAATATAATCTTTCTAATGAATTACCTTTGTGAAGTAATATCCTACTTTGACACTATTGAGAATCTCTTTTCTGTATCTTATATTACTTGTGATATACTAAGAAGGCTATATTACTTGTAACAATAGTTAAACTTTCCAAGCATTGATGTTCAAGGATACTTGATAGAATCTTCTTAGCTTAATAAATTAAATTAAATTCTTCTATATTTTTAGAAGGTAACAATATAAAAACTATCAGTTATATCTTACTCAGAATTGACAAACTATAAATTTTTTATATAATATCTCTTTTGCAAAAGGTAGTAATATTATTATTATCAGCTAATTTTTACTCAGAAGTAGCAAACTGTTTTAATAAAAATAATATTTAATATAATGTTCATAATGTTCTAGTTCTATTACTACAAGTGAGTTAGATATAGTTATCATCTAATATACAAATCTATAATATTATATCAATATATTCAAGTCATATATTTAAGATAAGTTGTCATAAACTCTATAAGGTGTTGAAGAGTTTAGTTATATCTCTGTTTCAAAAACTTACTTTCTTTAATAATTATAGGTATATAGTAATCTAAAAGTAATGAGTTTTGTGAGGGTCATCTACTATGTTAGAAGTAGGAAAAATTTCTAAAATATTTTGTCTATGTAATACAGTAAGAAAAAAATATTTTGCAGATTAATTTTATAAATCTTGTTCTAGAAGAATATTGGTACTATATAATCTTATCTTGGAGTCTTAAGTAAAGTTGTAGAGCAGATCTCTGCAATTCCAACAGATATTAAAATGTTAAAATTAGTCTACAGTGTAACAAGATATGGTGATTTTTGTATTTTTCTAAAACTATATTTTTCTTCTCTTTTTTGAGTCTTCTCTATATAAATTGTTTTGAAAATGTAATAGTAACATTTCAGAGCTATTTGGCAAGTCAGAGAAGTATTTTCGCTTTAAGATATATTATAATAAAAGTTGTAGAGTAGATTCTTGTGAGTAGAATAGTATATGTTTTATCTCTGTAGCATCAATATTCGTAGAGATATTGAAAGAATATAGTAAGCAATTATAAATTAAACTTCTCTTTCTTTTTTCTTCTAGAGAAATTTGAAAAGAAATTTCAATATATTTCTATTAAAAGGCACCAAATATTGCAGAAAGTGTATCCTATATCTTCTTATACACTAACTATAACAGGAACATAGCTATCTAGAGACTTTAAGAAGTAGTATCAAAAAGGAAAGTTTAATTCTTGTATCATTAAAGAATCATACTCATCTCTAAAGAGACAGTTCATTTATAATTGATATATTTTATTTTTTTTTTTTATTTTTTATTTTTTTTACTATTACAAATACTATCAGCTAAATTTTTATTTATATAAATAGTAAGAAATATTATATATTGTGAGAGTACAACTAGTTATACGTACAACTTTAGATTGTCTAATTTAAATAGTCTGCTCAAAGGTTCTACACTAGCTGCTATATCTGAAATCTATTTAAAAATTTTCTATTTAAACTCTCTGGCTATATACTATTTCCAACTTGCTATTCTATCATAATTTGTTTAACTCTGTACTACTCTTTTTTTGGAAGACATCAATAGAGCTGATATTGGTCCACAAACTTTATAATTCGAAGTCTAGACTCATCTCAGGTATCCCTTTATCAACTTTCTAATCGATAGGTACTGTAGTACCTAAATATACTATACTATATCCTAATTTAGCTTGCATATACTCTTGTTTGATATTTGTACAAACCCAGTTTCTACTGTAGCTTTCCATTAGGTTAGTTGTCTGTACCTCTAGATATCACACGAGATAGGTTCTCTCAGATCTGGTTACCATTCAAACTAGTACTGCTAAAAATTATCTGTGCCTTCAGATATCACATAGAACAGATCTTCCCAAATCCAGTTAGCTACCAAGCCAGGTTAGTATTGCTATATAACTTTATGTAATAGACTTATATATACCTATTCTACTGATCTTTTTGTACTCAGAGTTCCTAACAGACTTACTTGCATCCTAGTCATCAATCCTTTTGTACGCAGATTTTCTTTTCTGCATCAAGTATTAACTAGTATGATCATTGAAATCTATACTACTTCACCTAACTCAGGATTTTTACTATGTAAGTCCCCTGCCCGTAGATCCTATCAAGATTTATTCGTATAATATTATACTCTTTCAAATACCTGTTACATTTCTAATATCTAATTAGCATTGGTATAACATAATTTATAGGGTTACAACTCCAGAAATAAGCAGAGTTTTATCATAAGTTAGATACAGATATCTAGATAATTATTTAATTCTGTTAACAATAGAATTTAAACTCTAGACTTTTTGCATATCGATCTGACAACCTAACTACTACACTAAGATCACTAAACTTTAATATATTTTATTAAAGATAGATATATTTAGAGTAATATACATGAGTAGTTATACTTTATAACTATAGGAAAAAGGATTTGGACTCTATTTATTATTAGAAAAGGGGATAACTAACTAACTTTTTGGAATATTAAACTTGAGAGGGAAAACTACTTGTATTTATATCTTTTAGTAAAGCTTTGTGGAAGAGTCAACTAAGAGTTATCAAAGAGTCATCTAGGTATCAACTAGATATTCATACTAGTATCACTTATGCATCACTTAAATATTACTATAAAAGATTAGTACAGTAAGTAGCATAGTATTTAGCACAGTAATTATTATATTATATTGGCTATTACTTGAGTTTTCTCTATATCGTATATAATAATTTCAGATAAAACTTATTTTATCATGTAGCTGTAGTTCTTATCTAGAAAGTTACTTAGAACTATTTTTCAATTTGAATACTTCTTGAGGGACTTCATTTAGAGGTGAATATTTTCTATGAATTTCTATACTATAAAATATCTATACTAAAATAATACAAATATAAGAAATAATACTAAAATACTAATAAATATAACTAATAAAAATATAATATAAATTATGCTAAAATCTATTCTATAACAATATCATAACTTTAGGTCTGGTGATCTTAGTGTAGTAGTTAGGTTACCAGACTGCCATGCAAGAAGTTTGGGGTTCAAATCCCACTATCAATGAATTTGAATAATTACCCAAACCTTTGTATCTAACTTATGGTAAACCTTGTCCATTTCTGGAGTTGTAACCCTGTAAATCACATTGCACCAATATCATCTGGATATTGGAAGTATGACGAGGCATTTGGTAAGATATAACATTACATGAATAAATCTTGATAGAATCTATGAGCAGGGGACCTGCATGGTAGAAATCCTGAGTTGGTGAAGTAGTATAGCTTTCGATAATCATACCAGCTAACGCTTGATCTAGAAAGGAAACTATCATCAAAAGATGCAGATCGAGTTAGATGCGCATAAATTCATTCTACAGGGAGGATCAGTAATACCAACCTGGCTTGGCAGCTAACTAGATTGAGAGGATCTGCCTCATGAAATATCCGAGATTAGAGAATACCGAAAACTAGTGAAGAGCTATGATAGGAACTAGGGTTGTATAAACAACTACAAGGGTTCAAGCTAGATAAATCTGTAAAATGGGTACAGACTACTCTAGTAGGTATACTTCGAGGTTAACTAGCTCTGTGATACCTACAATATGTTAGATATAATTTATTCTGAGAGGACCTAAGCTATTCAGAATAAATAGATCTATAACGAGTTAGCTAGCTTAAGTGGTTACATGTTGCAGTGATGTTAGGTTGGATCTGTATAGGTTAATGAACAGAGTATTTAAATAGGTAACTCACAGGCAGGTTACAGGTATAGTAGCATAGTGTAGAACTAATCAGGTGGTCTAATCGTTTGTGCGGCGGACTGCTTAAATTAGATAATGACTAAAGTTGTACATGTGGCTTGTTATACACTCTTCATGTAATTATAAAACAGTAGAGATTATCAATATATATCTTGTATGCAACTCTAATAAAATTCCTTCAGCAATGTAAGCTGTATTAATAACAAAAAAAACAAAAAAAAAAAATAATATCATAACTTTATTTAAGTAATAGAAAAGTTTCTACATTACAATTCCTAAACTAATACTTTACCAAGTTATAACTTATCTAGTTACTAAGTAGTATCTAAATATAATCTGCTATATCAGGTCTGGTGATCTTAGTGTAGTGGTTAGGTTGCCAGACCACCATGCAAGAGGTCTGGGGTTCAAATCCCACTGTCG
>CAJVPM010001912.1:0-10937 GCA_910592325.1 Scutellospora calospora | reverse complement strand
ATATCGGTAACAGATCCATCTGTATAAAAAATAAATTGTTGTTGTAAGCAGTTGGTTTGGTAAATTAGTTCAAGTTGAATTTTTTCTTTAAAACTTCTTATAAGCTATAGTATATAGTTAAAAATGTATTCTAAAACTAAGTTCTGCTTTTGATATACTAGTAGACTACTAGATGCTTTATAATTAACTTCTTTTTTTTTGCTTTCTCATATTTCTCTTCTTTTTTTCTCAAAATAAACATTTTTCTGTAGAGTTTTTTTTATTTGCTCTTTACCATTTAGAGTTTCTTCTTCATTTAAAGTAAATTTCATAGTACCTTCTAGATCTTGTTCAGATTTTCTTTTTTCTTCTAAGCTTTTTGTATTACTTTTTTTGTAAATTTCTGACTTTTCTTAGTCTATTATTTTGTTGTTTCTTAATTTAGCTTCTTGTCTTGCTGTACTTGCTTATCTTAGCTTTTTATCATAGTAAGATATTAAGAATTTTAAACTATTTAATATATCTTCTTTTTTTTCAAAATATATGGTTACACTTCTCATATTATTGTTAATAGAATTCTTGAAAATATGCAATGCTCTAGCTTTAGATCTTTTTATTTGTCTCTAAAGTAGTACTTCATTTGTATTTTCTAGCAAGTCTAGTAATTTTTTACTAAATCTGTTTCTTGTATAAAGCAAAAAGAAATTATTAGTATCTGTTGATATTTTTACTAATAGTTTATTTGTGAACAGTAGGCACCAAATCTTATTTATTTTCTTTTTGTTATAGATACTTGTTTTGAATTCTACTTCTGCTTTTGTCTTGTCAAAAGCACTCTTAATCATTTCAATTTGCTCTACTCTTCCTAAAAAGTAAACTATTTCAAATACTTTTATTTTTTTTGTTCAAACAGACAAGTCCTATACTATTATTTTGTTGTTATCTTCTAATAGATTCAAGTTACTACTTGCTTGTAATAATATGTTTTCTTTTTAAAATAATCTTGTTTGTATGTATTAACTCCTATTTTCTTATTCCTTCTCAAAAAGACTTCTTTGAGTTCTTTTTTTGCTTGCTCATCTTTTTTCTTTTTATTTCTTAAGCTAAGTTACTTGTATTTATTTTTTCTATTATTTTTTGCATAGTATCTTTTTTAATATTTTCTTTTAGAATTAGATTAAAAACCTTTGGTAGTTTTTGAACTGAGATCTATAGAAATTAAAAAATAATTTTAATCATCATTGCTAACCTATTATGTACTACTAATTAAGATATTATATCTATTATGATTATTTAATTCTAATAATATATGCTAGAGTTTTTAAACAAATTTATCAAATTAAGAAAAACCTTTATTATTGAACTAAATTCACTAAAATTAAAAAAAAAGACTTTTGATAGTTTTTGAATTAAAACTCATAGAAATTAAAAAATAATTTAATTGCTATTGTTAAACTGTTATATATTTCTAACTCATATATTACTATCATAACTAACTAATTAAGATATTATATATATTATAATTATTTAATTTTAACAATATATACTAGAGTTTTTAAACAAATTTGCCAAATTAAAAAAGACCTTTATTATTAAACCAAATTCACTGAAATTAAAAAAATCCTTTAGGTAGTTTCTGAACTGAAACTTACAGAAATTAAAAATAATTTTAATTACTATTGCTAAACTATTATATATTTCTAATCTATATATAGCTATTATAACTAACTAATTAAGATATTATATTTGTTATAATTATTCAATTTTAACAATATATACTAGAGCTTTTGAATATATTCATCAGATTAAGAAAGACTTTCATTATTAAACCAAATTTAATGAAATAAAAAAAAAACCTTTGGTATACTAGTTAAAAAGGTAAAATTCAACTTTTAATCAAAGATTAAATTTTAAATTTTTGATTGAATTCAAGTTAAATTAGCTATTCTTTGGCTAATTCAACCTGAATTTAACCAAAAATTTGAAATTCAACTTCTAATTAGAGGTCAAATTTTATTTTTTCAACTAGTAGTAGTTTTTAACTAAAATTTACAGAAATTAAAAATAATTTTAATCACTATTGCTAAACTGTTATATATCTCTAACTCACATATAGCTATTATAACTAACTATTTAAGATATTATATCTGTTATTATTATTTAATTTTAACAATATATGCTAGAGCTTTTGATCAAATTTATTAGATTAAAAAAGACTTTTATTATTAAACTAAATTTACTAGAATTAAAAAAAACCTTTAGTAGTTTTTGAACTAAACTCACAGAAATTAAAAAATAATTTAATCACTATTGCAAACTGTTATACATCTCTAATTTGCATATAGCTATTATAACTAACTAATTAAAATATTATATTTATTATGATCATTCAATTTCAACAACATATACTAGAGCTTTTGAAAATTTCATTAGATTAAAAAAAATCTTTATTATTAAACCAAATTTGCTAGAATTAAAAAAAAAAAGATCTTTAGTAGTTTTTGAACTGAAACTCACAAAAATTAAAAAATAATTCAATTACTATTACTAAACTATTATGTATCTCTAACTTACACATAGCTGTTATAACCTTACTAATTAAGATATTATATCTGTTATAATTATTCAATTCCAACAACATACACTAGAAGTTTTTGAACAATTAAGAAAGAACTTTATTGTTAAACCAAATCTGCTAGAATTTAAAAAAAAACCTTTAGTAGTTTTTGAACCAAAATCTATAGAAATTAATAAAATACTTTTGTTTGCCAAACTGTTGTATGCTTCTAACTTATACATAACTGTTATAACCAACTAATTAACATGTTACATTTATAAAAATCTGTTCATTCGTAGTAATTGTTGAATTCAATTCACAGATTTTAAGAGCATTACTAGCAGTTCTTTAATTCGAATTTAAAAAAGATTTTCATACTTGTTTTTTTTTATTATGCCAAACCACGAGTTTAAAAAAAGATATAGTTATTAGAAGCTTTAAATAAATCTAAACTAAAAAAAAATTTATTGTGAAATCAATCTACTAGATTTAAAGAATAGAGAATGATAATAATAATTTAAATAAAAAAGCAAGAATTGTTGCATATAATTGGTTAGTGATTTCAGTAATTTAAAATTTTTAGAACTATTTTTAGATCATAATTTTGGATGACACGTAGTAAGCCGCATTTTTTAAACCTGATTTACTCAAAATTGTTTATATGTAAATATGAGCTGTTTTAATTAGAGACACCTTATATGTTATATATAATTTTTATATTATTTGTATTATTTGTAATTATATTAACAAATTTATTAAATCTAGCTTTACATATTATATTTTTAATTTTTTTAGTAAAATTCTTCATTATATAATATTTTTCTTTAATAGAATTAACTTATAAAAAATCAAAGCAAGTATAATTATTATATAATTAATTACTAATAATTTAACTAACTATTACTAATCAAACAATAATAGAATTTTATCAAAAACAGTTTAAACACCTTTTGCAAACTAGTATATTCCTTATTGAGAAGTAAGTTAAAAAATATATAATATAATAGAATTTTAAAGAAAAATCAAGCTTTTTTAAAAAAAGCTTGAAATTCTATATTTTCTATTGAAGTTTTCAATATATAGTATAAAAAACATATACAAGTAATAATTTGATCTTTTTAAGTAAATTTAACAAAATCTAATAGTTTTTACTTTTTGTTAGAATTAGAACTTTTACAGTACTTATACTGCGCACAATACATGAGCTCAAGTGTTCTTGTAATTGAGTTGCATGCCTTACACTTATAACGTTCTTTACCTTTCTTATCAATTCGCATAATATATTGGTCCCACCTATTCTTAATATTTATTCAAATTACTTTAACATAACAAGGTGCAATATATTAACTATGTAATTGTGATGCAACTAATTTTCCGACAATAGAACCCAACTCAATTAAAAAATAGATAATAAAGTACCATAGCTAAAAGTTTGGCCAGAGTTAATCACGTGGTAAAAATTACATTTACATAAACTTACGGTAATTTTCCAACCCTATACACTAGCAAGAAAAATGTAAATTTAAAAACTAAAATCTTTTTTTTTTTTTTTTAACCTTACCGCTATTGCTTATCAACGTTTTATTATAATAGAAACTATATTAATCAAAGTTTCTCCATGGAACTAGACCTTAAAAGTCTAGTCCAGCCCAGCCCGGATTAACTATTTAAAAAACAGTATTCGTAAAGAAGATCAAACATTTTTGCAATTTACAATCAAATCGTTGGTGAAACTTTTGATAGATCAATTTGAATAAAAATAACAATAAAATCTTTTCCATTGTCTATCGTTATCAAATTAATTTATTTATGCATAATCACAAAATTTTTAAACACACACGGAGTCTTACACAAGAGTTTAAACCAAAAAATATATCAAATATCATGTTATATTTACAATTGAAACCACTACTTTCCGTGCAAAGCACGGATTTTCAGATAGTACTTTTAATATTTTTTTTTTTTTTTTTTCTTTTTTTTTTTTTTTCTTCAAACACTAGTTAAAAACGAATTATACACAATATACCCTCAAATAACCAAAATTATAAACCATAAAATTAAATTATTCATAACTTTGAAACAAAGTAATAACTTCTTTTTTAAGACCTCTAGCGACTCTTTTCCTAACTTCATCTTCTCTTTGACGAACAACATTTTCTAACATATCAATCTTACGTTGATTATCTTCTAACATTCCAACAGCTTTAACCAATTTTTCTTGAAGCATAATGATAGTTTCTTTAGGATCATTTGTTAAGGTAGTCGGAGGTAAAAGAAGTTCAGAATATGAAAATCCATTATTATTGTTATCTTGACTGTTAAGATTATTTTGAGGTGACCACGACCAATTAGAACTTGTTGGGGATTGTGGTCTTTCTTTGTGATGACGTTTTTTTGAAAGTCGAAAACTATCGAAACCCATTACTGAAGCATCAGAACTTGTTTTTCGTCTTGAAGTAACATTACCTTTATGAGTTGGTGAAGTTGAAGGGGCGGTTGGTATAATTGGTTGAGAAGGAGAAGTTTCACCAGATTGTGTTGATATAGGACCACCGCCGACAGAAATACTTCGCCACCGCAGCTGAGTAGCAGGACTACCGGCAGAACTAGAATTAGATATTACACGAAAATGACTTGTATCACCACCTGAAGAATTGGAATGATGCCTTATATCAGTTGGCGAAGGAATTGGTGTTGGAATATGACGGGAGGTCATACCGTTTTTCGGTCTGCCAAGTTTTGGCCGGTTTTCACGAGAAGAAGTAAACTATTATGAAATATTGATGATAATAACGGCTTGAATAATTTTTAGGGATAAATTATTTCTAGTATGATTAACAAAAATCTTACTAGTAGAAATATTGTTTTTCATCCCTCACATCCCCTGATATACAATAACTACCTGTACATTATTTTTCCTACGAGAAGATTTAGATTTTCCATCAACATCAACCTTACCAGAGTCATCAACTTGCATATTTTCGTCATCTTCCCAAGCATCTCTTTCATCGTCATAGTCAAGTTCATCACTTGCATCAGAATAAGTTGCCTTGATGCGTTTCTCGGAACGGTCGTCGTGTCTAGAAGGATCAGCATCATCATCAAAATCATCATCATTGTCAATATTATCGTCATTTGTATGATTATCCCCAACATCAATACTACTACCGGTGTTACGTCGAGTATATTTTCTCTTTTGTCGCTTACTACTAGCTCGTTTAATTAATTTTAACACTAAATCGCTATCGTCATCGTCAGTACCATCAGTAGGTTCAATACCTGTCGGATTCTTTTGTGGATCTTCGTAATATTCATTTGGTTTCGATAAAATATAGTCGAAAAACGCATCGATATGAATGGAACGCATCCATTTCTAAATATAAAATTTTATAACATATATATAAAAAAAAACAAATCAGTATTTATAGCTCTTCAGACGCGCGCGCGCGCGTGTGTGTGCGATATAATTTTTTTTTTTGAAATTTTGCTAATCATGTGATCTGTACCACGTATACGATGAATTCTATTGCCAAGAAACGGTTTTTGGAATTTGAAGCCGAGAGATGAAAAAAAAATAAGAAAATTAAAAACATACTTTTAGTCTCACAGCGTATTGCTGAATTTTTTGCGGACTTGATCCGCTGGTACGCTCGACGCCAAGTTGTTGAGCTAATTTAGTCCAAGTTTTTATTTCACCTGAATGATGCTTGGATACAAGTTGAAAAAGGACCCAAGTATCAAAAGTTTTACCATCAGATTTAGGAACAGCGTTGAAAGAACGAATGAGAGATGATACATCTAAATCAGATGGAGCAGAAGGATTACAATATAAAATGAATTCCACATAACGATCGGCAATATTCGCCTGAGTCACGTCTTTTTGTGGTAACTGACGACGATTATTATTAGAAGATTGACCGGATGAAGCAGCGAAAGCAGGAACGAAGTTGCTCGGTATATTTGTAGAAGTAGCGGCGACGTAATCTAACTTATCAATAGAAGAACTAGAAGAATTTTCAGCGGTACTAACCGCTTTAGAAGCACCTCTTGTTTTCCTAGCGGCTCTTTGAGTAGCAGATTGTTTTGGTACCTTTGGAGAAGTTTGCTGAGAGGTAGAGACGACAGGGTTTACGATATCGTTTGAGGAAGTTGTAACAGATTCAGATGAAGTGGTAGCAACAACAACAGATTCAGGTTTTACGATAGTATCGGATTTATCATCATGAGTGACATTGTTTGTATCTTCGGCGACATCAGGATTGTTTATTTGGTTCTCTTTTGACATATTTATTTGAAGCTGAAATTTGAAAACGGATTCGAATAAACTACTTAACTCTAATAAAAAAAAAATGGCATGAATGAACGAAAACAGGTAAATAAAGAATATATATAATATATATATAGTATTATTATTATTTTTTTATGAGATAAATATAAAGAGAAAGTATTCGTGAAAGAACAGACATAACGTATTAAATGAATTATATAGAATGTGCAAATAATTTTTCGAAAAATAAGTGATTATTAACATAGTTGAAAGAAATACGATACCTGACTAACATGTGATTTATATATACTTTTTTTCATATAATTCCAAAACAATTAATAGGGAGTATAAAAGGGCGAAGATATTTTACAAAAAAAATCTAGAATGAATAAAACAAATTTTGAGAAAAAAAAAAAAAAAAATTTTTTTTGATTAAAACATAATTAATCGTGAAAATATATAATAATACCAAGTTTATAAGACTGTAAGAGTAGAAAATTCAGGAGACACAAGTTTCACGCTGGCGATAGGTCGGAATACCAGAGAAAAATCCTTGATATTTACTGGGATAATGGATGAAGGATGAAGTGATTTACAATAAGAAACAGGTATTTATTGCGGTAACAACGGAGAAAATAAATTACCTTTTTTTGCGAAGGAGAATTTCGGAAGAATCGAAATTTTTATGTGATTATTTATAGTTGGAAAAATAGTTGAGAAGAAAAGTTCTCAATGTAAGTTAACCTTTAAGTTAACGCCCTTACTACCTTAATATATACCTAATGTGACTATTTTAGGAAACTGAAAGTGTGTGTATCTTTTTTTTATATTAATTTAAAAATGTAGATAACAGTTTAATTAGCATATATAAACAAAATATTATATAAAATTTGGTATGTATAATAATATTTAATAACAATTAATAGTGAACCAATTCTAAAAATTTATTAGAAAGATATACAAACAATGATTATTTCACAAATGATAAACGCCAAAAAGATTTGTAAGGTTATGTAGATGTAAAAAAAAAAAAAAAATTAACGTTATTAATTATATATGCGTAATGTAATAACTGATATCAGATAAGCCTATGGTTATCGTCAAATTACACAAAACTTATATATATACATACATTTAACCATAATTTCTACAATTTGGATAAGTTATATGTAACGGTAATAAAAATTCAGTTCGTATCACAGATATTTTGGTCATATGCCTAAAAAAACTTTACTTTTCTGAGAATTCCATTTATTTTACGTATAAACATAACTAGCATATATAGTGAGATTATTGCAAAAAGAGCATAATAGTTGAGAAAAATGGCTAATCAACGTGATATGACATCTTCTTTGATCTTCACCAATAAATCCCTTTTTAGTGTCTCATCTTTACATAGTTTTTTACAACGATCATTGTTCTTTATATACATGTAAACAAAAATGCATGTCTCAATTGATTTGCTTTTGGACTTCTTTTGGCCTACTAACTATTTTATTTCGTTTCATGTGATTAACCTTATTCATCAATTGGATCGATGTACTGTACACGTATCCAAGTTTCGAATTTCCATTGACTCCTGTTGTTATGAATTCTTATGTGATGAATTACTTGTCGATCAAACAACAGTGTGACTGTTTCATAATCTTCATTTTATTGTAATGTTTTCCTTGAATGGGTTCGCCCTATTCAAGATGACTACTATGGTTTCCTTTTTTATTTTATAAGAAAATGTGTACATAATGTATGCTTATGTTTACTTATATTGAATTTTAGAAAAAGTTAACAAATGTAAAAAAAAAAAAAAAAAAACTATAACTTAACTGAGAACAAAAAAAGATGTGAAACAATTTCAAACCTAGGAAACTACGTATATGCTTATTTTTTTTATTAGGAAACCTACGTACATATGCAAATAATTATTCTAAGCCATGGTTTCTTGGTTATCGGCTATGCTCAGTGTAACGTTACGATAGAATTTTCTATTTAAAAAAAAAAGTACATACGTTATTAATAATTAATTTTTTTATCCCGAAACATAAAATTCGGTTAAAAAAAAATTAATTTCAAATTTTTAATACAGTTTATTACTGTTTTCAAAATAGTTGAAATCGCCTCCAAAAAAATATTATTCGTGTATACCCGTATACCGATACGGGTATACACGAATAATATTTTTTTGGAGGCGATTTCAACTATTTTGAAAACAGTAATAATGCATGGTATATATCGATATTAATGTAAGTTAGAAATTACTAAGATTCTAGTTGCTATTAATTGGTTAAAAAATAATTATAACATCGCCATAATACGTACGCACAAAATTTTTATGTATAATTAATTATTTGCATCAAATTTTGATAAAAGACTTAAACACCATAATTCCGAATTTTATTCATTGGTATTTTGCTAGATTTGCGTTTATTATATCAGATAAGCTTATAATTGGTATAAGATTTTATATTTTTGTATATCAATGTTTTTTTTTTTTTAAAAAAAAAAAAAAAAAATTACTACGTAAGTATAACCGATAATAAAATTTTAAATAATTGATTTGTCGTACGTACATCGAAACATTATTTTGTTAAACAATATTATTTTTTTCGTTTAAACTAATTATGGTCAAAAATAATATTTTATAATTAATTTGCAGTATAGTCGTATCGTTATTTTGTTAAACAATTATAAATTTGCTGTATATATCGAGTCTTTTGTTAAACAATATACAGTATTTTTTTTTGTTCAACTATTTATAATCAAATTGTAACTTAGCAATCTTGGTATTTTAAATTTTAAATAACGATTTATTTAAATAATATAGATAAAATACAATACATTTTAAAAGTTAAATTTAGTTAACATTGAAATAAATAAATATTAAATGATTATTAATAATATTATTCTAAACCCTTTTTTCAATAATAATTATTTAAAAAAAAAAATTCGAAAATAAAAATATATATGTATTTTAAATTAAATTAATTTCTTGTTTTTATTTACGATATATATAAATCTAATAATATATTTTAATTTTTATATAACTGATAAATATAAAAAAAAACAATTTAGTTTGTAGTTATATTATTTTCTAGGGCAATATAAGAATAAGTTTCGCTAATGATTAGTAATCATTAATTTTTTAATATATTCAGCGGACTTTAGCAGAGTTTACAACATTCTATAGAACATCCTATTATATTAATATTTTATTATTTTGCTTAAGAAACTATTTTTGAAATTTTAATAAAAATTTATTGTTAAAATTTAATATACAGTATATTATATATTTTGCTAAAATTTTAAAACTTATTCTAACTCTAATTTTAATTAAATTTTAATTTTAATTTTTTCTTAATAAATATTTGTTTTTTTTATTTTGTATAAATTTACAAATTTTATGATATTATCGTTATGATAATTACTAATACCATATGGCCTTTAGAATAAAAAAGACTTCGCAGATTTTTGATATATTTAATCAATTAGTCGACCAACTAAAGTCGATTTTTTGAGATCGACTATAATCACTAAACTTGTCACAAGGATAACTATTTATTTAGTAACCAGCTTTTATCGTTACTTATAAATCTAATCTTTTCTACTTAGTCTTATTTAATACTCAGACACCCTATATACAATCTCTTATACAATCATACAATCTCTCACACAATCTCTTAAATACACAGTTGTTTTGTTAGAGAAAAATTATAATTTGATAAAACACGTAATTATATATATATATATAGATAGATCTAATTGCATCTGAAAAAAGTTACTGTCACTTAAATATTTTAGGGGATTTTATGTATTTGTATTTAGTAAAGTTTTTAATGATAGAGATCTTATTCGATAAAAGAATATCTGAGGAGTCAAAGAAGACAAAAGAATAAACTTTACGATATAAAACCTTAAGTTGAAAATAGACGATGTGGTTTTTTAGGGCGTCCTAATTTCCCCCACCACTTCACTACTGGAATAGAAAAATTTGATTAATAATATAAATACTTCTCTAAGTAAATAATTAATACAACCAATTAGAAGTGGTAAACTAGTAAATCTAGTGATGGGACCAACGAGTTCTTAGTTAATAATAAAAAAATTAATAATTAGTTAATAAAGTTAATAATATTTAAT
>CAJVPM010001911.1:0-10937 GCA_910592325.1 Scutellospora calospora | reverse complement strand
AAAAATAGTTTTAGTTTCTTTAGTATTAGATATTTTGTAAAAAGTTTTTACTCTCGAGTCTAACTTTATGTAGTCAGGAGAGAGTATGTATAGATTTCTAAATATAATTTAATTATACACTTTTTTTTTTTTTTTTTTTCTGCTAAGATAAGACCATGTTTCTATCTTTATTAATTATACACTTTTTTTTAAAGTATTATATATAGTTGTTAGTAGAACTTGTATTTGCTTAAAATTTTATTCTTTAGTTTACTTACTTGTTATATTAGTATTAACTGAGTTACAACTCAAGTTATTTCAAATAATTCAAAATAACTTAGTAAACTAGTTGATCTACTAATTTATGTTTTTTATAAACTTCTAAAATACTCTTCTGAAAATTTTATAACCTTGTTTGTTTTTTATATTTATTAATTATTCTACTTTATAACTTTTTGAAGTCTCTATCTCTTATTATTCTTATTTTTTTTTTTTTTTACCTTTAGTAGTCATGCTAATACTTTATTAGATCTTTGAAACTATACAGATTTCAATGAGTTTAACTAATTTTCTAAGTTTAGCATTACTCAGTTCCCATATAGGGCCTAAGTACGATCTGCTACACTATCTACATAAGAGATAGACTACTTGTCTGACTACTGCTCTACAATAGGATACTGCTAATCTGATGATATCTTCTCGTAGAGAAGCAAAAAACAAAAAAAAAATTTTAAGTAAAAAGAAAAAACAAAAGGAAGTAAAAGATAAAAAATACAAATCAAGAAATAAAAGAGGAATAAATAAAGAGAGAAAGAAAAAAGAAAAGTGAAATTTGTATTTCACTAATATCAGACAATTACTATTATAAGCCTATGACTAGGCTTTAAAAATTATAAACTATACTAAATAAGAATATCTCTACTAATTTCTTATCTAATTAGAATATTTAATAAAAAAACCATATAGGAAAAAAAAAATTTCGACTTGATTGTAGAGTGTCAGTATAAGGTACTGATTAGTCCAGAAGCAGTGTTTTGAATTTCTAGTATCTTCAAGGCACGTATATAGTCATATTTGTATTACTATATTGTTTCTGGGCTAAGCTATTAACAAACCCATTTAGGAAGTAAATACTGCTGACTGTTTTGGAATTTTTACATGTTGATCTTTAGGAGAGGGTAAACTGAATCGCCCACTTTTTACAAAATTCTCAAAGAAAAGAAAGGGTAATAGATGAACCAAATTTTTGGCTTTTGTGAGTTCTTGACCTTTATTGGTATTCCTTGTAGGTTTTACAGTTATATAGAAATAATATATTCAACTTTGTTGTTTACTTAATATAAAAAACTTTTAGCTTTCATGACTACTTCTTCTATAGTTCTAGAGTACTTTAAACTGACCCACAAAGCTACAACTTCTTTTTCAACTCTATTTCAACATTCAACTATGCGAATACAGTACTCCAGTAAGGTTTTTATAAAGGTTAATATATTAACTATATTATTTTTCTGTAGTTCAGCTTTTTGGAAAATTTGGTTCAAATAATCATCAGAGAGAGTTCATGAAGTTCCTTACTATTCTTATTTAATTAGATACTAGATCAACTAGTTAAATATAATTTATTTTGAAATATTGTTAAAATAACAGTTTTTGAATTGTTAGATAAACAGATACAAGCTCTAGTTATTAGATAAGATCTAGAGATTTTGTACTAATAAAATATGAAACCTAGTAATGAAAAGTAATAAAATTGATAAAATTAATAGAAGATAAAAGAATAGATTACTAGATCTTGAAGTATACTTATTAATATTAAAGTAACAAAACTCAAATTTATAAAAGAAAACAATTATTATTTTTTTTTATTTTTTTATTTTTTTTTAAACAAAATCAAGATAAAGTCATATTTTTATTTTTATTAATAGTTTAATTAAAATTTTACAAAAAAAATTTTTGAGGTCTAGTGATCTTAGTGTAGTAGTTAGATTACCAGATTACTATACAAAAAATCTAGAGTTCAAATCCTACTATTAACAAATTTGAGTAATTATTCAGACCTTTATATCTAACTTACAGTATACTCTATTTGTTTCTGAAGATTACAATCTTATAGATTATATTACACTAATATTAATTAGATATTAGAAGTATAATACAATATTCAAGTTATATTATACAAATAAATTTTAATAGTATCTACAGGCAGAAGACCTATATAATAGAAATTTTAAGTTTAATAAAGTAGTACAGATTTCAATAGTCAAGCTAGTTAACACTTAATCCAATAAAAAAATCTAAGCACAAAGAATGTAGATTAAGTAGATATGAGTAAGTCTACTATATAATATAGTCTAGTATTTTACATTAGTAATAGTATTAACTTAGCTTAATAGCTAACTAGATTAGGAGGATCTACTTCATGAAATATTTGGCTAGAACTTGAAGAACTATATTTAGTAGAGAGCTATAGCAGGAACTAGGTTTATATGAATATTGACAAGGGTCTAATTCAGATGAATCTATGAAATACTCACATGATTACTTTAGTAGAAATTACTTTTTAGATTAACTGGAGCTCTGTGTATTTACAATATATTAAATAATATGTATTACAAGAAGATTTAAGCTATGCAGTAAATAGATTTATATATAAGTTAGCTAGCTCAAGCAATTAGATATAGTAGTGATATTAGTTTAGAATAGAAGGAAGAATTAATAATTAGAGTATTTAAAAAAGTAATTCACAGATAGGTTGCAGGTATAATAGCATAGTGTAGAACTAACAGATAGTTGATCATCTGTATAATGAACTACTTAAATTAAACAATGACTAAAGTTGTATATATAGCTTGTTGTATATTTATTATATAACTATAAAACCTTAAAAGACTATTAATGTAATAGTTCTATAATAACAAACTAATAAAATTAAATCAGCTAAGGAAATAACCTTAATAACCAAAAAAAAAAAAAAAAATTTTGTATACTATAATACTACAAAGTATAATTTTAGACTATATAGCAAGATTTGAAACTTAGACTAATTTATCTGTGACTTAAATCTATAAAAAAAACAATTATTATATATAATAACAGATTTTATAATATAGTTTTATAATATACTAATAATAGAAATTTAAACAATTACAGTAATTAATCAATTGTTTTAACCTTTATTCATCAGCTTTGCTCTGAAATAAACAAGAATATTTTTATTTCACAAGACTGTATTGGAAAAAAAACTCATTCTCAAAAAGATAAACAAATATATTTTCTAAAAAAATGTTGTTAAAACCAAAACACTCTTTAATCAGAACAATAAATACATCTTGATAAAACACGATCTGCTTAAGAAGAAATTGAATAAGTAAATAATGATGAGGTATAATTTTGTTATTTTGATGCCTAGTTCTTTTATGAACTACAAGCTCTTTTCGAAAAAAAAAATTTTTTTTACAAAGTTGACATTTACATGTTATTATGCAAAAATTTTATTGGCTAATCTATTTTTAGATATTGTGAATATCACATACAAATTCAGGTGACATATTTGTAAAAATCCGCTCATATGCTTAGTGCTGAAATCAAGTGTGGAAACTGCTGATTGGTCAATAAAATTTTATTAAAGTATCTATAGCAAAGAATTTTTTTCTCGTAATCCTAAATTTTAAATCCTTCTATTGTACTTATTTTTTCAGAGCTTCTGATAGAATTTAATATTGTACTTTTATTAATGCACTTCAAATATATTTCTTGAAATATCACGACAATGAACCCCAATTGGATGTCATTATTGTCACCTGCTTCAATATCGCTTTTTAAAGACGAATGGGCAGAGCCCCTTCAAACTCCGCTCGTTTCTTCACGGGAAGTGCCGCTAGAAGCTTATTCTTCATGGAGTAATTTGAAGGAAGTTGTTTTAGACGAAGGTTTGTTTGAACCTATCTTTTAATATTTCTTTGAAGTTTTCAGGTATATTAAATACTCTATCGTTCGCGTATACTGTGTTAACAGACGAGTACGAAGAGGACGTTGTACTGACTTCTCAAGAAGTTAGTGTCCCGCCGTCAGCTGCGTCTAGATTCAAATATGATGATATCCTTTAATTACACTATTTTTCACAAAACATTTCTTATACAATCCTTAACCAACCTTTTACATATGAAGACCTATGGGTGCAAACCCGCGAGAGAAGAATCTGGAGTTATAAAATGTAATACATGTTCGAAAAAATTGTTCGCAAGTGGTTTCATAGAACATACTGGTATTTTGTGCGCTTCACTTTTTACATATAATAAAATTAGATTTTTTTTTTTTTTAACTGCATCCTTGTAATTAATGTACCTCTCATTTTTTAATCTAGAAAATTGTGAGAAAATAAAAACGATGTCCTTGATATCCACAAAGAAAATACCTGTAGATGAAATAACTGTAAATAAAAACATAAAAGATATAGAAAGTATAGCAAATGTATATGTCCCAAATAAAAAGCTTAAACGATCCATTACTTCTGAAGGTGAGCATCATTTGTTTTTTCCATAGTATGAATAATAAAAGTAAATAATTATTTCTTGTGGTAATCCCAATAGCCGAATTGATAGAACGATCGATATCAACCAAAGTTTCCACGTCAGATACGAAATCATCATCCGTAAAAAAGCCAAAAATTAAAAAGGAAAAAGAAAAGAAAACCAAATTATCTAAACGAAACAAAGGTAATTAATATACTCCATTGTTAGGTAAAAATGATTCAGAATAACTTAATTGAATGTTCTTAATAACTTAATCGAATGTTCTTAACGTTTAACATTATTAGGCCCCATTGACTTGGATAAACAATGCGGGGTAGTTGAACAACTTACCGGTATGCAGTGTTCACGTTCATTGACTTGCAAAAGTCATTCTATGGCCTTGAAACGGGCAGTTCAGGGTCGTTCACAACCATTTAACACATTGCTCTCTCAGTATCCAAAGAAATCAATTGGCCGCCCACAAAGTAAATAATGCAAACTTAATTTAGTAATTATATTACGCATTATTGTCAATTTTATTAATCTGTTCTATTTATTATACGATGAAATAATGAAGATAACGGTTTACCAGACATTAAACAAGAAAATAGCAAGAAAGACGGAGGTACTGTAGAAGTCGATGAAAAAGATGAAGTAATTGTTGATTCTGACGAAGAAGTCGATGCAGTTATGGAAGCAATAATGTGTAGCAAACCACAACCGCTTGTTACTCGGCCGGAATCTTACGTTCCGCCTACAAGTAATTATTTCATATATAATGATTTATTACCTGAAGGTGTTGCCTAAATAATTTCGCAGAAATTTCTTTGGACTTTTGCAGTAGCCGAATATATTCAAAATCGCATGACAGATCTTGCAGGTAATTCAATTTCTACTCCTTTTGCTCTATTATTGAATATCAACTCTAAATTACCCATTATTTATTTTTAGGAATCGACGAAACTGTTTAGTTGCATTGTGGTTTGACGTGCTATATGCTGCGATCATAACCTTGCTTTTTCAGTTAACGTCCTATATTCCCAACATCTTAAAATTGTTAGATGGTTGCAAGAAATCGTGCATTGGGATTCCTTTACTAAAAGTTAACAAAAAGTGCAATTTTGCTAAAAAGTGCTTCACTTTTTGCAGAATAAATTCACGATTTGTACAATACTTTTATTCAAATATCACCAGTCATGTCGAATATAAGGTGCTCAAGCATCAAACGAGACAATGAAAATTTCACATGATTTTACGCTATTTATTTATATAAGCGATTATGAGTGTAAATTATAACCAAGTATTTATATTGGTTGCAGGTGTAAAATATTGTATATACATTCATATTGGCATTAATGTTAATTATTTAGTGGTTTAAAAAGTTAAGTTACTAATCAAAATTTTTTTATTAAAGAAATGTATAAAAAATTCTGGATTAAAAATAAAGTTTGTAATTTAGTGTTAGTGCATCTATCTAATTAGCTAATCAGATTGCAAAGTTTTTTGCCAAATCTTTTTTAGGTTTTTTGACTAATAGGGTTTTTATTAATTTGATATATATATTTATATATAAACAAATATTACTGCTACGTATTAAACTATAACAAGCTACGATAGCAAGTAGAGGTTTTATTTCCTAAAACCGGTTATATTTTATAGGGATATATAGTATAAATTTACTTATTCTGTATACGTATGCAAAATCAAATTAAAAATACGTATAAAAATTTTAAAAATTAGTTTATTAATAAATTTTTAAATATAAAGCTATACAGGTTAATTTTTTGTTTCTTATAACTAGATCAGATAACTTTTTTATAAAATTTAAATTTTTTTTTTATATATATGTTGTAAGTGGGGACG
Source organism: Scutellospora calospora (assembly GCA_910592325.1). NCBI lineage: Eukaryota > Fungi > Glomeromycota > Glomeromycetes > Diversisporales > Gigasporaceae > Scutellospora > Scutellospora calospora. The sequence goes on along the minus strand of CAJVPM010001911.1, from coordinate 4,584 downwards.
GAATTTAAGTGGATACAGAATTTTTTAATTAAATTTCAAATTTAATGACCAGAATAGGTTGTTAGGGTTAGGGTTAGGATTCGTGTTAGGGTTAGGGTAGAGGATATAGGTTATATAGAATAATTCTATGGCAAAATACTAAATTTAATAAGAAATTCCAAATCCACAGAAATTCCATTCCCACTTACAACATATATATATAATAAAAGCATTTTATAATTTAGTATAAGTGTGTTGTAACGGGAGCCGGTCAAAATCCCGACAAACAGAATTCAAGGTCAAAATCCCGACAGATTAGCCCGCATTAGGGTTAGGGTTAGCATAGTGTTAGTCAATTTTGTCGGGATTTTGACCCAAACCCGTGTTGTAACGCATTTACCTGATTAACTAACTAATCAGAATTTTAGATATTAAAACAAGTGTAGTTTTTTCAAGAAATTACTTGTAACTCAAAATTTTGCTTATGAAACCTCTTTTAATTAAAAAAATTTTAGATTAAAACTAATTCTAATATAGTTTTAGCTCTAATCCTAAACTAATATACAAAGAAATTTATTTTAGTTTCATATTATACCTAATCTTGAATTTTAATTGAAAGTACTATACGCTACAACGCTAAATAAAAAATATATATATTTTTTTATATTATATATGAAGTTTTTTTTTTTATATAAATATATATTTAGCTAGCTAAATTATTTTAATTTTAATAAAATTTTATTTTATTTTTTTATAAAAAATTATTTTATTTTATAAATTATATTTACAGTATATTAAATATTCTAAAATTATTTTATAATTTTAAATTTAAAAATTAAATTTTTTAATAAATACTGTATAATAAAACTATTAAATATTAAATATTAAATATTAATTATTAATTATTAAACTAATATAAATTAAAATTATTAAAAAAATTTTTTTTTAAAAATAATCTTTTTTATTATAATAATATATCATACATATATATATATATGTATGCTAATTGTTAAAAAATTTTGTATTTTTTTTTTTCAAATTTCTTTCACATTTCATTCAATAAAACAAAAGTAAAAAAATTCATAAAATTCACAATAAACCTAATATCTAAAACACCTAAAATTTAAATTGTCAAGAATTCAATATATAAAGCAGTTAAAATTGCTTTTTTTTTTTTTTGTTTTTTTTTTTTGTTTTTTTGTTTTTTTTTTTTGTTAGGCTCACCTCCTTTTTGTTTTGATAAGAAAAAATAACTACAAATGAAAAATGTAAGTTTTAAAAAAAAAGAGGAAGAAATTTTATTTTGTATCTATTGCGTATTTTAAGTGGACAAAAAATGATAGCATGAAAAATGGGGAAGGGGAAAAACTATACTACAAGAAAAAGATTTTTGAATGAAGAAAGAAAATGAAAATCACAAAAAAATAATAAATTGAATAAAAGATAAAAAAAAACGGCTTAAAGGTAAAAAAAGGAATTGTGGATGTGAAGTGAGATGTGAAAAATCGAGGATGAAGGTAACGACTCATATTTGATTTGATATTCTAACCATATAAAAGCTTTTTAAAGAAAACAGGAAAATATTCTCTATATCACTATACTAACCAAATAAGTAACATTTACAAAAATCGGTTAAAGTAATAATATCCATTCAAAACTGATTCCAATATTACATTACATTAAAAAATTCAGAACAAACTAGAGCCGAAAAGATAAAATAAACCAAATACTTTCAAGATCACAATCTCATAAATTCACGAAAAAAAAAGGGAATAAAAACCAACATAAAATACAAGAGTAAAATACTAATATATGATATACTAAAAGTGACTTAAACTGTCAATGTATATTATATGTAAATTAACAATAAATATAAAATCAAAAAATGACACGTGCCCAAAATTTTAAGAATATTTAATGCGGGTTCCAGCCCATTTGCAACACAATCACCATCCACCAAATGTCATTCCATCTTGAGGAAGTTCAATTTGCATAGGTAAATGCTGAGAAGATTGATGATGAGAAATTGAGGTCATAGGAGAAAAATTAAGATAATCTAAATAATAATAAAAAAAAAAAGGCAATATTAGAAAATAATAGAAATAAGAATTAAAGAAAACATACGAAATAGTAAAGTACCTTCAGACTTTATAAGAACATTTCCATTTCCATCTTGTAAGTGGTGTTGAGAGTTAAAATCAAACTCTAAAGTCTGTTGTGTCAACATCCCGGTCACGGTATCATTTGATGTTGATGAAACTAGCGAACCTGATGATTGTTGTTCATCATTAATTACAGGTTTACCTTCGGATGGATTTTGTTTTAGATCATTATCATTAACATTCAGCCTCATCATATCAGGAGCTATTGACATCATATTAATAGTCATGGGATTCATGAAATCATAAGCTTCAACAAATTCAGTTGTCATCGGAGGGGCAGATGATGGTTGATGTTGAAATGCTTGTTCAAATTCAGTAGTAGTAGCTGGTGCTGAAGAAGGTTGCTGTTGTCCATACATTTCCTGAGATTGTTGCGATCCTATTATCATCATCGCTTGAGATTGAACCGCATCATCAAGGTCATGTGACGTTAGTGGGGATACCATTCCAACATTGTGAAAGTGCCATTCATCACCTTCAGTATAAGGAACATTTCCGTTAAAGCCAGATCGCCCATTACCCAGCCCGCTGGGCATTATTCTTGGACTACCCGGAATACTGACACTACCATAAGGGCTAAAGCGTCGAGAATGTATGGGCGGACTGGATATTTGTAAATTAGCAATACTTCTTTGCAAAGATACACCACTAGATGGAGATGTGGGTGAAGACATCATTAGATTTTTAAGTTGTTGGCTATTATTTTTCATAGCTTTAACGTGTTCTACTTCCTCTTGAAGTCTCTGCATCAATACAGCCTTTTTTCCAGTAGCGGGTTTACCTCTTTGACGTAACATCTCTTTGAGTTCACTAACAGTGATATCATCAAAGTCAACTTTCTCAAGTTCTTCATTTAACTTGCGTTGATACTCTTCAGATGATAAAGGAGCACTAGCATGTGAATGTTTAGGATTTCTATGAATTTGAATAGGTAACGCATTAGGCCTGCGAAAGGTCATAGGAAAGTTGAGAGGAAATGATTGAGCAGGTTGTAAAGGAATAGAACCCGGAGATTGTTGAGTAAGATTTGGAAATGGAGTTGTAGGAGCAGAAAGAGAACGTTTACGCATATGTCCACGACGAGGTGGATTTGGAGATGGTTTAAGAGAATTAGATTTCTCATTATTGAAGGTCTGAGTTGACAAGGGCTGATTAATTTCCATGATAGATATACTACCATTAGTAGGTGCACCGATTGAAGGACTAGATTTTTGAAGATTTATAGAAGATTGAGCCATAGCGGCATGAGCAGCGGCATGTATATTTGGCATACTCCTTTGAGTTCTTTTATCAAGTTTTACTTTAAATCTAGCTTGAAATTCGGTGAGTCTTTGGGCATGATTGATTGGACCAATCTGTTGATGAGAAACAGAACGAGAAAGTTGAGGACGATTTGTAGTTTGTTGTGTTGGACTATTAGTATCAGAATTATTTTGTTGACAATTATTATGATCTGAATCATTATCATTAATTTGATTAGTATTTTGATTATCAACATGTAAAATGTTCTGATTGATACCAGTTTCTTGCATTTTTATATAATGTTGATCAAAACCCATAGTTTGAGATCTTTGAAATAACATTTGTTCAGAATTTTGATGAGCGAGATATGGGATCTTGCGGCTAGCTAATTGTTGAGCTTTTGCCAGAGCATGTATATTATCAGCAGATAAACTTCGACGACGAGCGGTCAAATAATTTGGAATGTTAGTTTTATGGAAAGGACCAGGAGTTTGAGATCTAGCATGATCGTTAGAATTTGACATAACTGATACATTATTTTGATCAGAATCAGCCTCAGAAGGTGAATTTGATAATGAAGAATGAGTTTCCTGCTTGACAAATCCAGGGTTTTGATTAAGTACCCAAGAACTACCATCAGCAACCAAATTATGGGGTATTAAACCATCAACGAAGACACCGTTAGGAAAACTAGAACTATCTACTAATCCGCACATATCATCATTCCCATAAATTTGTGGCCAATCAGTAGGGAGAGAATTTCCGAGAATTGAATTATTATCAAAGGCCTGAAAAGCAAAATTATTGTTCTCGGATATTTGGAAACGTTGAACTATATTAGATGGATTAAGTTGTTCTTGAATCTCATCAAGTTGTTCTTGATTGTACTGCTGCTGTTGGTCAAAAAAATTTTGTGAAGAATAATGTTCCTCGGACGACGGTGGATGAAAAGCCTGGGTAAGTAAGGTACCCGATGAATCCCTTTGCGTATACATGATTTTACTCTAGAACGCAATATATATGTATATATGGTTGAGAAAGAGTATAGACGAATGTAGATAATAATAATAATAATAATAATAAAAGATTTAAGGGTATGTATAAATATATAAATATATATATATAATAATATATATAATATATAATATACGATAAACACAAGATTTTATATTAGTATATAAAGAAGATAAAAATAAATAAA
>CAJVPM010001910.1:0-10939 GCA_910592325.1 Scutellospora calospora | reverse complement strand
GGCATTAGCAGAGGCTCTTTATAGAAATAAAACACGTGCCTCATTAAATATTTCTGGAAATTATCTTAATAGTGAAGGTGGAAAAATGTTAGCAGAGGCTCTTTATAGAAATAAAACACTTGCCTCTTTAAATATTTCTGGAAATTATCTTAATAGTGAAGGTGGAAAAACGTTAGCCGAGGCTCTTTACAAAAATACTACACTTATCTCTTTAAATCTCAAGAATAATCAACTTTCTCAAGGGGTAAAAGCACTAGCAGGAGCACTTTGCAATAACACTGGCCTTAAATATTTAGATCTTTCTGATAATTGTCTTGAAGGAATAAAGGCATTGGCAGAGTCTCTTTGTAATAATACTTGCCTTAAGTCTTTGGATCTTTCTCGTAACTTACTTAATTGTGAAGAAGTAAGGGCATTAGCAGAGTCTCTTAGTAAAAACTCATCTCTTATCTCTTTAAAGTTTAATTGCGACAAACTTTTTGATGATGAAATAAAAGCTTTAGTGAAAGCACTTGAAACAAACTCAACTTTAATCTCTTTAAATATATCTTTTAAATTTTTAGATTTTGATACTGTAAAAGCAATTGTTGAAGTCTTACGCAAGAATGTAACTTTAACTGACTTTATGTTCTATTGTAAAGAATTTTATTCATCACAAGAATGGGAATATGAACGTGTATTAAAAAGTATTAGAAATGATATTAGTGTCAAGATTTGGTATGTTCCCTGTAATCTCGGAATTGCCTGCAGAGGAATTGGTATGCGTACTGTGGTTGCGATACATATTCGTGTGGCGTGATTACAATTATAATATACAGATTCAACGAGCAAATTAGATAAGATGATGTTTCTTTAAAAAAATCAAAATTAAAAGGTCTTTAATACTGTAAAAATACTTGTAATAAAACGTGTAGAATATTTTGTTCTCGTAAGTGATGGTAATACTTATCCTATGAGCAAAAGGTACTGTATCAGCGCTGGTTGGCGACGTAAAGGCACGAGCTTTGGTGGCATGGGTCAATAACGGGTTTTTACGTGTATGTGTTTTGTAGGGCCATCTACCGTGCCAGTGGACTGTAAATGACTCGGGGCAGCAATTTACTAGTCGGGTAATGAAACGCAAATTCACAAAAATGATCATTTTATTAGAAGTTAATTCGATAATAGTTAGAAATTGGCATATTTAGGGATAGTAAAAATTTTGCAAGTAATTTCTTTGTTAAGACATTAAAGATAGTTTCATAGACAAAATTTTGAGATACATGAGATTTTTTAATTTTCACGTTACACGTGATCTTTCACTCTGACACTAAATTAAAAAGTTAGGTTTAAGAAAGAAAGTAATGAAAAAGAAAAAAATTGGTTGTGAATTCGTATAATATGTAGTAAAAAAATTAACCAAAAAATGAACGTACTATAAAACACGTTTCATTCTGTCGAGCCATAATGTATTATTTGTTATAGAATTCCGTACAACGTGCCTATGCGTGTCCAAGAACACGAACCTGTGATAGGAAGCCTAACTTTTTAAATTTTGAGAAATATTCTCAAATCCTGAAAATTTAAACTTGTAACTAGAAGTTGAATATATGAGCCCTGTTGGAACAGTTATTTTGTAGTTTGGGTATGCATTGATTCTATTTTAGGAGTCGACTCTAGAATCTATTTAAACTAACAAATGACCCACGGGGATTTCATATGAAAATTTATAGTTATTAACTTTTTATTGAAGGACATAACCGTGCCTGTGTATTTAGTGATGCTTTTATGCAACTAATAAATTTCAATTACTCAATCAAGTATAGATAATTTAATGAGTACTGCTAAATTAAAAACCAGTAATTATATTTATCAGTGGATTTTTTGAATCACCTAAAATTTTTATCATTGGATCTGAAATAATTTAACGTAACTTTGGCAACAATTTTGGGAATCACTATAAAAATGTATCCGACCTTGAATAACTTTGGGTTCACAGATCTGTTTCAGATAATTTTACTACTAAAATATTCGTCTCAGTGAGATGATTTTAACGAGGCTAAAATCATCAAATTCCAATCATAGGATCCCGAGATCGTAAAAGATTGGTGTTTTTTCCGGTACACTAATGGGTTTTATATATAAAAACACCTATCTTTTACGATCTCGGGATTCTGTGATTGGGATTTGATGATTTTAGGCTCGTTAGAATCGTTTCATTGAGACAAACATTTTGGTAGTAAAATTATCTGAAATATATCTTGAACCCAAAGTTATTCAAGGTCGGATACATTTTTATAGTGATTCCAGAAATAGCGGATATGATCAGACAAATTACAACTTGAAAAAAACCTCTAAACTATTGTACATTGTTTTTGCTCTTGTCTTGAATTAAAAATACCACCCTTTTTTTAAATTCAGAATTGCTTCAAGTGGTTGAGGTATTAGATCTGTCCAAGACATATTATAATTAGAGTTTCGTGTCGATTTAGCACATAGATTTTGCCTGGACATAGAACATAATAAATATGCAAGAAATTAGTATATAAAGGTTTTTCTGTTTATAAACTTTACTCTTATGCAAATTTAACCTTTTAAGATTTTTAATATTTATTTGGCACATTTAACGTTGATATAATTTAATAAAAACAATAAAAAAGTTGGGATGCCAAAAAACGTCTTTTAATGATTTTATGATTTTTTCATACATCACACCAGAAATCAGAAATCTAGAAAAGCAAATCTGTGATTGGTTAGGAATAATTTTTAGCCAATCACAGATTTGCATTTTTTTCTAGATTTCTGACTGATCACAGTATTTTAAAAAGCGCAGTAATAATGTTTTAAAACATCAATTATGATTGCCTAAAATAAAATAACCACATGTAATTAGGGTCGTGACTAGTCTTCCTATCGGGTCTGGTTAAAGCTTGAACTGACCCGACCCGAACCCGACACGAAATCAACCGGAAAATATATATGTGAATAAAAACACAAACCGATATTTTGTAATTTTAATTAACGCGTATGTTACATCAATATAATATTTAATGCTAGCCAAAATTAATATTAATACTGGCCAAAATTAGTCTTAAAGCTGGTCAAAATTAATCTTAATGCTAGCCAAAATTAATTTAATGCTGACCTGTGTTATGGTTGGGGAGAGCTACTTATCAACTGTAAACGTTATAAAGATATTTAGTCAAGGTTTATTACTAAATTCTCTGAGGAGTTTTGTACATAGATTTATTTAGGGAAATGGAGATTTACGTAGAGGTTATCTTTTAAAACTATAATTTCTTATTAGGCAGAGATCGTATTGTATAACTTTTTCTTTTTTTAAAAAATAAAATTTAAGGAATGATCTTTATTTAATAATTTTTTTATTTACAGGGATCTCGCAATATTAAATTTTTTTAAGAATAAATTTGTGTTATTTTTTCAGTTAAGCTTTTTTTTGCCTTCTGTTTCTTGTTCTTCCTTCCTTTCTTTTTATAACTTACACTTCACAATTTCTTTCATAAAGCCTTCAAAAAAAATGAAGTAATCTTAAAACATAAACATAAAGTAATATGAAGTAATGAAAAAATGAAATAATATGAAGTAATAAAGTAAAAATGAAGCAATTATAAAATAATAAAACAAAATAAATAAATATAAAGTAATAAAATGTAGTAATCATGCTCTAAACATTGTGATATTCTAGTATCTCATTATTTTCCTGCTTTCATTTTGAGCTCATACTATTTATGTGACTATAACATTTTTTACTTCTACTTGAAAATAAGCTCTAGCAAATCTTTTAATAATTTATATGTTGCGCCTAAAGTTGCAACTTCAGATTGAAGTTGAACTGTCTAAAATCAGATCTTTAGACTACATGAAGCAATAACTTTAGGCAATATGTAATTTCAAGCACAGTATTGTATCTATAATTTGTCTTGTGTCTGAAGTTGCCAACTATCTGAAGTTACTACTTTAGGCACTTGAAGTTAAACTATCACAAATTGTGTTATAAAAACAATAAGTAAATTATTAGTTAATTAATATATATTATATATATTATATATATATATATACTATGTATTATAGCAGATATCGATTTCTTTCTGCTGATCACTAAAACTAACATCAGAGCAAAAACTTTTTTATAAAACAAGTACTAAACTTAAGGAAACTTAGTAAAATATTAGTTCAAAATAGAAGTGTATAGTGTATAGTTTCATAAGATCTTTAAGGCAATAAGTAGCAGAAAACTAAGGTGAACAGTTCTAATGTTTTAGCTGAAAGTTTATCTTATAAAATATTAAAGTTAAAAAGAAGAAGGCTACAGAAGTTTGAAGTTCAGTAATAGAAGAAGAAACATACTATAGTATTTGTACTAGGACAAATACTTTTATACTTATTTACTCCTATTTAGTTTTTTGCACTCATATATTATCTTTGGTTCTTTAGACTTTTATTTTTTCTTATTTGTGATATTCAGTCTACTTCTAAAAAAGAATCAATAATACTATATTTAAATTAGTAAAGAATATATATTTACAAACAACTTAATAGTAAATAATAATATATATGATTAGATAAGCATAGTTAGTAACAAATTTAAATACTTTTTAGTTCTAGAATAAAAATTATTAATTTAGAGATATAAAGTATATTGTAGTATCACAAGTAATATAGCCTTCTAAATACACTACAAGTAATATAAAACATAGAAGAAGAACTTCTAATGATATCAAAGTGAAATATCATATCACTGTGGTAGTTTGTTTAAAGGAAGCATTTTTGATAATGTCAAGATATACTTTATTAAAAATTAATAGAGAACTTTATTAGAGAACTATGAAAAACTACAAAACTTATTGAGTACTAACTAAAGAATATTAAAACTATATACAAAACTGTTAGAACTTAACAGAACTACTTTACAAGAGAGAGAAAAAACTAGAGTTTATATTTCTTTTTTCTAAATGTCCTCAAATATAGTTAAATGTCATCAAATATAGCTAAATATCATCAATCATAGTTAAATTTCATCAAACATAGTTAAATGTCATCAAATATAGTTAAACATCATCAAACATCATCAAATATTATCAAATATAGATGTTACTCAAAATGTAAATCCTAAGATAACTCAAGAACTACATGTGCTACAGATATGATTTGTAGCTCATTTTGAAAGTCTAATTAAACTATATTAAATAGTGTAATCTAAATCTATTTTTAGCAATTAAGAATTTGAAAGAAACACTAATATATAAATCTAAATATCAAATATAATATAATAATAAATAATTAAAAAAATATGCTAAAGTTCATTTGATAACAGTAGTATCAGTACTTTATACAATTTTTACAAAAGTCTTAAATACTATTGAGATAATATTTGAGCAATATTTCTTTTTTTTTTAGTTTTTTGTTTTTGTTTTTTTTTATATATTTATCATCTTATATATATAGTATATATTGTAAATAATACAATTCTTTATATATAGTATTTTTCTTTTTCTTTTTCACTATACAGAAAGGTATTATTAGTTTAGTAATATTTAACTATATAAATAAGAAGTTATAATAAGCTAGGTAGACTTATATAGTAATACTGATGAGTAAAAAATAAATTAGTTTAATTTCTAGATTGAATTAAATCTACTTTATAGCAAGTTACAAATAGATACTAGTAGAGTAACTAGTTGAGTTTTAGTATAGATGTTTACATATATGTGTATTATCTTTTTTAGTTGTTAAATTAGGCTTATGAACCCTTGTAGTTTTATAATTATATTAAATAAATACTAAAATTTAGCTTGCTGAAAAAAAATTATAATAGATATCTATACCTTTAAGCATAAAACCAAATATAAATATAGATCAAGTAGCAGAATTTAATATTATTTTTGTTAAAAATTAAAAGTTTTTTTTTATTATATACAAATACTATCAGCTAAACTTTATTAGATTTTTTTTTATTTTTAATTCTGTATTTTATTAGATTTTAATTAAGAAATATAATACATATTATAAGAGTATAACTAGTAATATATATAATTTTAGATTATTTAATTTAAGTAGTCTGCTTAAAAGTTCTATACTAGTTGCTATATTTAAAATCTATTAGAAGAGGAACTTAATCCATACATTACTTGTATCAAATTTAACCAAAAATTTTTTTTACAAAAATCAATTTTTCTTAACTTTTTATTAATTAAACTGACAAGTACTCTTAAGTAAACTTGCTCAGCACTAGATTTTATATCTAAATAGTCTAGTTTCGGAACTTTTAGCCTCTTTACTAATATTCTACTACTATAAATAAAAAATAAAATATTCACTCTAAACATTTGATATTTACTCAAAAACTGCCTTCTAAACCCTCCTTGGGCTCTTAAGCAAAGTTGCTGGCCTGGTCCTCCCAGTCATAACAAGCTGTGTTTCATCCAAATAGCTGCAAAATTGAGCTCTCCAGAGTTTAAAATGGCAAAAAAATTTTCAAAAAATGCTTAAAAAATTTTTCCTCTTTGCCCCAAAAACTCTATTTTTGATAATCCAATAAATTTCTAAATTTGTAAAAGTCAAACCTTGTGTTAACCTACATTAGCTGACCAAATTAAGCTAATTTTAATTAAACACAAATTAAAGAATTACAAATCAGATTATTAAAACTTTCCAAATTAGTCTCATATAAATTCTATTTTTAAATTAATTTAACTTATTCTATTTTTAGCAAAATCTAAATCTGTCACGTCACACTGGTAATATACCCCAATTATCACATCATACCTGTGATATATTCTTACTCATCACAACCCTTAATCATTACCTGGTGACATATTTTATTTGTCATACTCCCTTAATTGTCATATCCTATATTTTCCATAATTACCATATAATTCTCCAACTTTCAAAATTCTTATTCATCATATCCCCAAAATTAACCTCTTTTTTTTTTGAAGTTAGGATACCCTTTCATTAAAAATGCTGACTCTTACAAATACAGAACCAGACTCTTATGACATTGACTACTTCTACAGCAAATACAAAGATCATTTTGGAGTTGGTATGTCTGAACTAAAAAAGAAATCTTTACGTGTTCTTCCTCAGGGAATTCAACTGACTACTTGTGAAGCGAACTTGAAAAAACAACATTACTTTAAAGTTCCAACTCAACCCCAAATTGCTACTTGTCTCTGCAACAAATATCATACTAGCTTTACCTCTCGCTTTTACAAAATTTCTCACCTAACCTCTACTTCTCAAGTTCCTATAGATATCTCACCTAACATCTCAGCTAAACAGTTTAACAGAATCACGGACGAACTACCATCTTCACCTATTTCTAAAAAACAAGACCTTCCCAACTCCAAAATTCTCTTTCCTCATTTCCAAACTGATCCTACTCCTTCTGAAATCACTCTACACTCTCAACACTACCATATATATATTCTATGCAAAACCAAAAATATTCTTTGTATATACCTCCAGAACTTCAAACATGCTCCAGATTATACACAAGCAGCTTTATTCAAGAACAAATTGATTCATAGAGCATGTTCGCAACAATTACAAAATATTAAACTCAAACCTATTAACCAAATTCAACCTCTTACTCAAACCCAATGTGCTACTTTCCATCTAACCAAAATTCTTCTTTCAACAAAAGAGTCTAAAAAGACTCTTCTTAAACACTTTTTAACTAAACTCTTAAAACAACCTAAAAACTATCAAAAAAAAGCCAACCTAACAATAACACTCTTCAAGAAAATTCCGAAAAAGAAAATTTCCAAAACCAACAAAAAAACTAATCTAACAAAAAACAACCAAAATACCAACCAAACTCCTCAAGCTCTGAAACTTCTAAAAAACCTAAACCAGAACTAACATTTGACTAGCTTGCTAACTACTCCATAACTAAAGAAATGAAAACAAATACTAAACTCCAAACCAAACTTTCTTTTGATCTTTTTAACTTCATCAAATCTAACTTAACTAATTTTTCTTCTGAAAAAATGTCTTTCAAATACCTTATCCGCTCAATAGCAGGACAATGTTTAAAATTCCTAACAGATCTAATTTACAAAGCTAACTCTCAAACTAACTTAGTTGTAACTATTCATTTTGATCTTTTAGAATCGACTCTCAAAAACCTTATGCTCAAGTTCACCACTATTCTTTTTACTAAATTTAATTATGATGAAATATTTGCCTCACCAATTACTATTCCCCCACATAAAATAGAAAATTATCTCCAAATCTGTCTTAACATAGCAAGACTTCACCTTTATCTTTCAGATAAATACCAATTAATTAATTATACTAAATTCAATAAAGACTTCAAACTCAGACCCAAAAGATTCAAAATTGATTCAAAAATTGAATCTTTTGACCAAGAAACACAATATGTTAAAATCTCCTCAGACCTCCAATTCAATATTCAACTCTTTTTCAACCTTCCTAAAACTCTCTTCTTAGAAAACTTTAATATATCCTCTTTAAAAAACTCCCTTGAACACCTAACTGAATATTTTGAAAAGATCTTTCTAGCTTATTCAAGACAATTTACAACAACAATTAATAAACAAAAAACCTTCTCTTAACTTAAATACCAAATCCGTCAACACTTTATCTTATATCTTACAAAACTCCTACCAGAAAAGTATAAATTCAAAAAACCAGCTTCACTTACGGTTCGTCAAAATGAAGCTCTCGCTATACAAATCACCACATTCTAACTTGCATAAATGAAACATGCAAATACCTAATTGAGAACCCAAACCAAAACACTAACCAAAATAAAACAAATATAAAACCCCAAAAATACCACAACTCCACTCAACTATTTAAAGATTAATCAAACATTCCAAATCAGTTTTCCCTCCTACAGATTATAAAATATGGAAAACTCCAAATATTGATACTTCAATCTTCGAAATAGATGGCAAACACAAAGCATCACTTAAAAACAAAATTCTTTTACAAATTCTTGACGAACTTGCAGACCAGGCAGAAAAATTTATCTGTGAAGCAAATATAGTCAAACCAAATATTCGTCGTCATAACTATTACTTCTACTTCTACTTAGCTAAATATCATAACTACACTGCCCAAAACTACAAAATCTCAAACCTAACTAAAGAACAAGCAATCGAACACATTACTCAGCAACTTATAGATACACATTTTCTTGCTCGAGTTATCACCTACTTCGATATCATTCTCAACAAAAAACCAACTTACAAAATAATAACAGATTTCTATAAAACAACAGTATACCCAGAAGCTGAAAAACTTCTTCAAGAGAAATTCAAAATCACCTCCCAGGAAATACAAGTTGATGATTCTCTATTTCTCCAAACAGAAACTACTCCTTTTCAGTAAACTTGTCTTCTAATTATCAATCTCTGTTCGACTATATAGAAGATAATCTTCTAATAGAAACATATCCAACATTCTTAAAATCCTGTGATCTACTTCCATGTTACAACAAATTTCTTACCTACTACAATCTTCCTTTATTACCACCTAACCAAACAATTAAATCTTTCCTTCTTCACTTAAAATTATATAAACTCCTTATAATCCAAACTTTCTCACACAACTCTATACTTAAAGAAACTCATACTTATATACCAAACAATATTAAATTACTCAAAAATCATGATTTTATCAAACCAAATCATCTCTATCTATATAACGATTTACCTCTCAAATCAACAAACCATATACCTTCACTACCACCTCTATCACAAAATTCTGCTCACTAATTAAAAATATATTCACTAAACACAAACAGCCTAGCTAATACTAAACAAAAACTTCTATATGACTTTATTAATGAAAACAATATTGATATCATAGGTTTCTCTGAAACTCATCTGCCTCTAAAAAATGCAAAACATTCTATATTCTTCCAAAAACTAGAAAACTACAAAAACTTTTGGAGCTCTAGTGAAAACTCTCGTCAAGCTGGAGTAGAACTATTTATCAAAAATAATTTAGCCAAACATATAGGGAAAATCATAGAATACAAAGAACACATTATTTGTATTGATCTCTTTTTCAAAAATTTACAAATCAGACTAATTCAAATATACTTCTCTACACAAGAAAATAAACAACTTAAAACAGATATCTACAACAAAACTATAGGACTTATAAAAGAAACTAAACATAAAATAATTCTTATGGGAGACTTTAACAGCGTACCAAACCCCTCAATTGATCACTTTCTACCAAAAAAATCAAAAACACAGAAAATGACTTACTTAAATTTCTTAAAAGTAATCACTTCTATGACATATTCTGTCTCTTCCATAATCAAACCAAATCCTTTACCTATAATCACAAGGAAAGCCAAAGTAGAATAGACCAAATTTGAACTAATATCCATATAATACTCCTTGACTATGCAGATATTCACTTACATACTTATTTAGACTCAGATCATAATATCACTTCACTCGAACTCACCCTTCTTCATGCTTTCTAAGATATACAAAACTACAATTATAAAAAGACCTTCTTATGGAATCAAACCTCTCCTCAACAAATCTCAAATTACCAACAAAAAACTGAACACAAACTCCAACATTTAAACAAACCAATCTTCCAAATTAGCAATCTTACAGATATTAATCTTATCTGGGACAAACTCAACAAAATATTCTACAAAACAGCACTCAAATATATTCCTTACAAAAACATTAAAGATAATACAAAACTCAAACTCCAACAAACTTCAAAATCTACTTTTTACTCTCAATAAAAACAATTTATCCTATAGAAAAAGAAATTTAATACATCAAACTCATTCTCTCATTACCTCAAATATACAACAAAATTCTCTTCAAATACTCTAATCCCCCCAAACATCTTATTAACAGATTTCAAAAACTATCCTACACTCTCTCAACTTCTAAAACTAGAAATCAAAAATATTAAAACTCTCATTAAAAAA
>CAJVPM010001909.1:0-10941 GCA_910592325.1 Scutellospora calospora | reverse complement strand
TAATAACTAAATCTAACTATATATAATAATATAAAAATACAATATTTAAGAAATATACTAAAACCTATTTTATAACACTATAAATAATGAATTAGGAAAGCATAAGGGTGCAAGTTATAGGTATTGTTCTTATATATGAGTTAGAGAAGAGTTCAAGAAATGAAATCTTACCTTGCAATGAAATATAGAAAAAGAATACCTAGAGAGGTTCGAATTAAAGAACTTTGAGACCTTCAAAGTGAATCTTCTAAATTTACTAACCTCAAAAAAAGAAAATCAGACTACTTTCAGTTGTCTTTAGATGCCTATTATGATACAAAAGAAGCTATTAATAAGGCTAAAGAAACAAGAGCTAACCAAACATTGATTAAATAGATTGTATATTTGAGTATTTCATTTTTAGCTTTTGACAATTCTTTCTTTGAAAATTATACCAAGCTATTAAACTCTAGTTATAATCTATCTAAACACACTACATTAGCATCATTAATTTTAGATACAAAAGTAGCAAATATCATAATAAAAGTAGAAAATAAACTGTCTAAGGCTAAAAATTTAACTTTATGTATAGATAGTTAGTGTAGTTTATTAAAACAAAGTATATATATCTTTGTTATAATAACAAATGAAAGAAAATAATATATCCATTTATTACAAGATTTTTCAAAGTTTTTATATATAGCAAATTTTAATGCTGAAAAAATAATAGAGGTATTAGAAAATGTTAGATCTGAAAAATTTATAGCAATAGTTTCTGATACTAAAATGTGATGATGGTAGCAAAAAGACAAGTTACAGAAAAATATTCACATATTTTACTAATAAGATGTATTGCACATTATATCCAGCTTATCTCTAGTAATATTTGTAAATTACCTCATATAAAAAAGATTTTGTCTAATTGTCAAATGATCATAAGTTTTTTTAGAAATTCTTACTCTGCTAGTGCTACTCTTAGAGAAGAAATTATACATTCCTTTACTTTTAGTGGAAATTTAAAGTCAACAACAAAGACTTAGTGTTTAACATTATAGGATTTTTGTGAATCTATATTATATAATAAAGTAAATATTAAATCAGTAAGTTTTTTTTTTTTTTTTTTTTAATAATTAATTATATACTTTTTCTGACTATACTTTAATTTAATTTACAATATTAATTTATTTATAGGTTTTAGATCAAGAACTACAAATTTTTAGTTATGCAAATGATTATTTTTATATTAGATAATTATTATCTGTAGAGGTTAGATCCTTTGAATATCCATCATGACTACTCAGCAAATATTCCTAGGTTTTGATGTTCATGAATAGCATTGAACGAATATCCGAATTTTGAATAGATATCCGTTCTATATTTGTAACATGAATATTCACGCAAATATTCACACAAATATTCATGAATATAAATAAATAAATTATATAAATTACAAACCCTTGACTATCCATGAATTTTGAGTAACCAAATATTGGATATTCAAAAAATATCTATTTCTAACTGTGAATATTCATGGATCCAACCTCTAATTATCTGTAACACTTTAACAGATAATAACAGCAGCCTTCAGTATGTTACTTATTATAAAATTAATTAAAATACTTTATACTTTATTTTACTATTTATTTTCAAGCAATTTTTTGTTAAAAAAAATAATTTAATTATATGATAACATAAAATTTTTTTAAACTGACTTAGGACTAATTCAGAAAATATAAATAAAAGATATTCTCTTTAATTAAATTTAAAAAATAGCTTTTGAATAAAAATTATATTAGAAACAAAAATTTAAAAACTTTGAGATTATTACAGATTAGGAAAAATATAAAAATCCTAACAAACTAAAGCTTAAACTGAATGAATATAGACTTGTAAAGATTGATCATAAACTATATCTTGAGGTTAAGACTTAAAAACTATATATCACATTTCTCACAGATTTGAAACATTTTAAATACATTAAGAATTATACTTAGATAGCTATTAAAAATGCAAATACTTATTATATCAAAAGTACAAATTAAATTTTCATCGATTGATTCATCTTGAATGGAAAATAATAGATTATATTAATTGTTATGAATTTGATAATAGAGAAATTAATCTCAGAGAAACAACAAAAAAAGAAAATGCTTTAAATTATAAAATGAGAAAATCTAATACTAGTGGATATAATAGTATTTATTTTAGTAAACAAAGATAGATTTTTTGTTAGAATAATAATAATAAAAGATGTAAAAAATATTTTAAGACAAAAAATCAAGTAATTGAATTCAAGTTAAAACATGATATAATTACAAAAAATAGAAATGGTTATATAGTTTAATTTTAAATAAATATTAAAATTTTTAAATCTAATAAAATTATTTCTTCAATACTTCTAAAAATACTGCTTAAAGATTGTCTCGATATTTTCTGCACCAACAAAATTCGAGTAAATATTCATTAATAGTTTCTTTGTTTTTGTTTCTTTCAGATATAATTAACTTGAGACTGTTCCAACATTCTCTATAAAAAAATATTAATATATTATTTATTATTAAAAAAAAAAATAAAAAATAATTACTCGATTGTATTTGAATGAATTCCAAATATCTCTCCTTGAGCTCTTAAATAGTTAATTTTTCTGTGAATTATATCTAATCCTTGTAATTGGTAACCTCGTCAACAGTCTGTAAAAATAATAGATTTTGGTTTTATATAATTTTCTATGATTCATCTTAATGTTGAAGTATTTCTGTCCTTTACTACTTCAAAATAATATTTCTTCTCTTCTGTTCATTCTACAATTCCAACTACCCAAAAGTCTTTAAACAAACTTTCATCAATCTCTATTATAACTCTATTTTCACCAAGTAAAAAATTATCTTCTTGCAAACTATTAATTACTAATTCTCTAAATATTTTTATATACTTTACAATTGTAGTTGATAAATATGAAGTTATATTAGCTATTGAAGTATAATTCACTTTATAGAGCCAAAAATATCTTATTAATAATATATCATTACAATCTAAACGTTAATTTGCAAAAAATGAATTATTATATATTGAAATAGATTTTTTACATTTAATATTACTACATCTGAATAATAGTTTCTTTACTTTATATATTTTATTATTATAATGATTATACTTTTCAGGTTGTTTAATAACTTCATTTTCAAATAAAAATTCAATAGATCATTTTTCATCAAATAATATTTCTTTAATTGATTTTAAATTTGGTATTGTATTCATATTTTTTTAAAATATTAAAATATATAAAGAGTTCTTTTATATATATATTTTTTTAATAAATAATTTAAAAAATGTTTGCTAAAATTTTGAATTAAAAACAAATAAATCTTTTTGGAGAACAGTATACTCAATATTTAAGGTTCTTGATCATTGGATATGAGATATCAAAAAACCTTATGGAAAGAAAGTTTACAATCAGATCAGACTTGTCTTAATTGATAATATTTCTTATATTGAAGTCAAGACTCAGAAATCTGAAATTATATTTCTAACAGATATTTCAAACTATAAGTATGTTTGATCTTATATATAGAGTATTTATAAATATAGAAATACATATTATATAAAAACAGATATTAAAAAAATTAATAAACAAACAATATTAAAATTTCATCAATTACTTTATTCTAAATGGAAGATAATCAATTATCAAAACAGATATAGAACAGATAACAGAGAATGTAATCTTAGAAAAATTACTTATAGTCAAAATATGTTAAATTATAGATTACAAAAAAATAATATATCTAGATATAATAGAGTTAGTTATGATAAAAATAATAAAAGATGGATGTTTTATTATTATGAAGATAAAAAACAAAAATTTAAATAGTTTTATATTACAAAAAATAGAACTTTTGAGCAAGCAAAACAACAATATATTAAGTTCAAGTTAGAAAATAATAAAATTACTAGAAATCAAAATAGATATTCTATGTAGATTTTAAATTTATTTGATAAAAAAATATAATAATTTATTTATTACAAAGTTGTAATTCAAAAGTTTTTTTGTTTCTATATAAATTTATGATTTCATTTTTAAATCTTTGTATTTTTAGTGAATCTATATTTTCATTATATTGATATTTTTTTTATAAATATATATTAAATATTTTTTAATTAGTTTAAAAAATGCCAAAAGAAAAAAAAGAAAAAGAAGAAATAAAAAAATTTATGAAAAACAATCTGTAGTTAAACTAAATTATGATTGTATTTTTAATATAGTATCTATTTATCTTCCTTTAAAAATAACTTTATTTGATTAAAAATATAAGAACATAAAACAAATAAATAGAGATTTTAATTTGAGTTATCATAAGATTTTTAAAAAATAAGCAATTAAATATATTATAATGAAAGAATATGATTATAAAACATATGCTTTACCTATTATTTATAAATTTCAACTTCAACAATATAAAAATAATAAATTATTTGCTATATTTTATGATGAAAGAAAAAAGAAATAAAGACTTGTTAGAGTGAATAATAAAACAATTCAAAAAGAAAGATTTTATATAAATGATTTTAAAAAAAAATACTATTTAATTAACTCGTTAGAATATAGTAAAAATAATTATAAAAGTATTTGTATATACTGCAAAAATTTCGATTTTTGTAAAATTAATTTTCATTTTAGATATAATATAGAAAATTGTTCTAGAAATCTATTAGATCAATCTTTACATATACATAATTTTTGTAAAACTTGTTATGATGAATATTATAATATTTGAGTAAATTTATATTTAATAAAACTATAAAAGATCAATAATTTTCTCATTTCACTTAAAAAAAAAGTTTTTAATAAATAAATTAAAAATGATTTTTTTTGTTTTATTATTCTCATATCTTATTATTTACAAAATATTAGATATGATTGAAACCTCAAAAAAAGAATATTTAAAATATCAAAAATCATCAAATATTTATGATGTAATTTTACTTGTAGTAAACAAAACAAGATTTGATTATTCAACAGAAAGAGAATCATTTTATAATATGTTAGAAAAAATAATTGATAAAGAATTATTATCAACAGAAGAAAAAAAATAAAATTATTAACGAGTTTTCAGAATTTAATAATATTTTAAACAAAAGATAATTTTTTATTTAAATTTATTAAAAATATATAAAATAAAAAGAATAAATATTCTCGTAACAACCTGTTACATGTAACAACCTCGAATTAGCTAATAGTAGTTAGAGTTAGGGTTTAGGTTACATGAATTTTTAGTTATTTTTATTAGCTATACTAATTAAGTTGTTACAAATAAGCGTGTAACAGGTTGTTACAATTAGATTCGTCCAAATAAAAATAGAAAAATTTATATATAGCTGCAGCTATATATAGCTAGTACTATATAATTTAAAGTATATTATATAATATATATTATATATTATACTATATACTATACTATATATATTATACTATTTTAATAAACTACTATATATTATATAATCGAATAATTGTGTAACTTTATAATATATAAACTACAATAAAATCATGTGATTCTAATAACTAACTAATTTACAATATTATAATCTACGCTACTAATAATCGCTAATTTAATCTAAGAGTATCATTCTAAAATCTAACTCTACTAACTAACCTTAATCCTAACTCTAACCCTACTACTAACCCTAACTCTAACCTAAAATACTAACCAACTAACTCTAACTACTACTTGCTAATTATAACTTATTAACTACTAATTAATTTATCCAGAAGCTTACTAATTTTAACCTGTTAACTAAATCTAATATATTGACTTTTAATTTATTACTTGCTAATAACTAAACTAAAACAAACTTACTACTTTTAGCCTATTAACTACTAATTAATTTGCTTACTAGCTAATTTAACAATACTTACTTGCTGATTATAATATGCAAATTATAAATTGCTAAATTCAATACACTAACTACTATTAATAATCATAAACTACTAACTACTCAATTAATTAATATTAACTACTAACTTACTAATTTTACTAATTAACTCTATTAATATAATACATCTAATTTGCCAATACTAATACTAGTTAACTAACAGATTAATACTATTGCTAATCTAACTCTAACTATAATTCGAATAACATATTAGTTTAGTAAGTATACTTTTTAGTTAAAAGTAATAAATATTTAATTTACACGTATATACATATCTCAATAACGTATTACACTTAAAAAGAATAAGGAATTTGATTTTTTTGATACCATTTTTCGCAACTAGCTTTATTATGTCCAGATTTATGGCACTGCTAACATTCAGTTGGTTTTTACCCTTTAGTTTTCTGATGCTCTTTATTTTTTTGTTTTACTTCTTGTGATCTTTTAAACTGTGTTTTGCGTGGAGCACCTTTTCTTGCATGAACAATAGAATTCTGAATAAATAATGGGTCTATATTCTCAGTATCTTGAGAATATGATTTATTATTATTATTAGAATTTGAATCAGAAGATTCATAACAGTCAGATTCATCAGAACTGCTTTGTATATTATAAGTTTTAGCTAATAACGTTCTTCTAGAGTTTCTTCAAGGTGATTCTTTTCTGGAGTTTCTTTGTAGTAATTTTTGATTACTCTTTGGCATGTGTTTTGTTATAAAGTCATTCATTAAACTGTTTAACTCTTGTATTGCTGATGGTCCTGCATCCAATCCTATTTGAATCGCTTTTTTTGAAAGTTCATTTGCTGTTACATATTCTTTTCGATGATTTAAAGATTTATAAACACTTTCATAAGGAATATTAACAATATTATAAGGCATTTCTAGATAAGTTTCATTATATATAGTATTGGTAAATTCCTGAAAACTATCAATAAAAGTTCTTTGACAAAGAAATAAGGTAGGTTCACATTGTTTTTTATCTTTATACCATCGTTTAGATATAAGCATTACATGAAATTTTGCATATATTGAATTTCCTAATAGGTGAAAAAAATGTCGGCATACAATACCACATCGAACAAGACCAAGACAAGTACAAAGATAAGATTTATCATTAAAAAGAACAACATAATTTTTTTTTGTACATCTATGATGAACAAGTTTCCAAATTTCAATAATATCATCAACTTTATTTATTGATATAAGTTCTTTTAAAAGTATTAATAGAACATCAATAGTATCTTCTGCAAAATTAGTATTAGGTAATTCAATCTCATTCTCAATTTCAAAGACATGATTCTTATCAACTTGTTGTGGTGAATACCAAATGGTTTGTGATATTTCTTGTCATTGCATAGAGAGGGCAGCAGGAGTTAAATAGTTAATAATCCATTTATCAATAACAGGTGAAAAATCATAACTTGAATGTATAAGTGTTGAACCAGTAACGGAATGAGCCCAATTTTTATATTGTATTGTAGTAGATATATGATTAAATTGTAATTCAATTTTTTGAAATAGGTCTAAAATAGATGTATAACTATTAATAGCACTTTTAATTATCGCATTTTGCCCTTCTACTCTTTGCGTAGTTTGAATCCCTCCTGTAAAAATACGTGAAGTATAAGCTAATGCCCATCTATGTTTTTGAGAGCCAAGTGCTCTATTAAGATATGATTCTGAGGCAGGGTACCGTTCGAGTAGAGAGTCTCAGAGATAGTTAAATTCTATTTGAGATAGAGTATTTATCATTTTATACCAAGCTTTAATAAAGTCATTATATTCTGAACCCAATTTAGACTTTAAATTCTTTAATAAATTCTGTCCAATATGATATATACAATGTATATAATAGGTATCAGGCATTAAATTTGCAATAGCAGCATCAATAGCAAGGTCATTGTCTGTTATAATAACTGAAGGGAAAGTGTTTGTTTCTTTAACAAAAGAACTAAATACCTATTCTAAACTCTCTAATGTTTTATCACTTATTAACATTTGGCTAACCAACCGAAACCGATTATTATTATCAACAATAACAAAAAGTCTAAGTGCTATTTTAAACCTATTAGTAGAGTAAGTATTATCATATTGAACTACACTATATTGTAAATAAAGTTCATATTGTTCTAATGTCATCCAGAATAATGAGACTAAAAAGTTGGTTGTTAGATCTATACGCCAATTTATAGTCCACCTAATATCTTCAGCTTTACGTTCAATAAGCTCTTTAATCAATGTTGCAGCTTCATAATCAACCCTTTGTTCTATTTTAACCTTTTGAATAGCATTTGACAAGTCTTGAGGTAAGAAAAAAATATTTTCATATTTTGCTTCAAGTAATTGACATTGTGTACGCATACTAAGATTCCCTTTTGTTATCCAGAATTCAATATCAGCTAACATTAGCTCAGTTAATGTTCAGTATATAATGCCAAATTTATTGGCAAGGGGATCTAAAGAATGGTCTCTATGCTCTAAACTCATGGTAGTAATGCTGATAATACCAGTTGATTTTGGATATGTAGCATTTATAAACCACAGGTATCTACTATATTTGGAACGTGTATTTCGCTGTGTTTCAACAATCATATTTTTTTTTCTTAATAATTACTCTGATATTCACATTTATAATGACAACGCCTTCTTATTTCATTATCAATTCTGCTCCATAAATAATTTTAGAAAAGTATTTGGAGTTACAATAAACATTGATATATTTGTTATGTTCTGTCCATGATTCAAATCGCATATTAGGCTTTGGAGTTTTAGGTACATTAATATTGTTATCAAAGTTTTAAACAGGTAGATTAATCAAATTATTTAGGGTTTGTTCAGGTATATTAGGGGGGGTCTGTATTGGTAAGGGAGCAGTATTTATAGGCGATAATTCTAATTGTTTATTATAATAATCTAGTACAAGTGATAATTCTAATTGTTCATTATAAAAATCCAGTACTGGCGAGTTCAAGCTTAAATTATCTAATTGTTTGTTGTAACTAGGCAGAACTGGTGAATTCAGGGTTAAATTATCATTGGTTATTATTAATGTTTGGATCAAACTATCATAATAATGGGATAAGTAAATTATTATTAATATCAACATTTTAAATACTATTTCAATTCAATTACTTAAAATTCAAAACTAGTTTTGAATTTCAAGTAATTGAATAGGCCCATAACCATGCTTTACTTAATATTAACCTTGTGTCATATATATATTTGTTTTGCATCATTAATACTTGATTGGAATGGTTGGAACTAATAATATAAATAGGGTAAGTAACCAATATTATATAATTGCGTAATGTTTATTAAATGAGATTTCTAATAACATACCTTGTTTTATATATTTTTAATAACTAGAATGACTGAAATGCAATCTAATAATAATAATAAACTGGAGTAGTAACCTAATAATCTTATTGCTGAATATTTAATTGATAAACTTACTAATAACTTACCTTCTTTATATATATTTATGGCTAGAACAAATGAGACAGCTAATGGAACAGCTAATGGGATGGCTAATATGACTGCTAATGGGACTGCTAATGGGACGGCTAATGGGACTGCTAATGGGACTGCTAATGGGACTGCTAATAGAACCAGAGTAAGTAAACCAATATTGTATAACTATTTAACATTTAATTAAAGGAACCTTTCTAATAAGCAACCTTGTTTAATATATTTAGTACCTACGCACCAGAACAAAATGCAATGTCTCTCTTAATTTCTCACTTTTGCAAGTGAAAAAAAATACAAGCATTTACTATGCCAGTATAGTCAAGAAAAGAAACACCAGTGTAGTATAATACTACTTCTGTCTAATACAAATTTTCTCGTTAAAAAAACAATTACTTCAAGAATCTTATTAAGGTAGGTGTTCACTTTACATTAGTTCTCTTTTCTAAAAGCTGTTATTTTTGATCTATTTTTTCGTTATATGCATATGCGCTATTATATCATACGTTACACATGCTATACTTTTATATACTTTCATATTGCTAGTATACTTGCATTTCGTACAACTGTTATACTCACATTTCATACAACTTACTTATATTTTGTATAACCAACTATTATTTAGTACTACGGCTACATATAGCTATAGGCTACAATTATATTATTTCTCTAATATAAGTATAAATTTTTACAAGTAAATCACAAAAGTTGTAATAATTAAAGATATAATCCTTAAAAAGTTTTATCAAATTGCTTAATAAATTATACTTCTAAAACTTAAATTAAACAAGTTTACCTTGAAATACTGACAAAATTTTTGCAAAAATTTTTTTTCTAAAATTAGCTATTTTTAGCTTATATATAACTCTAAATTTTTTTCTTATAATATAAAAACAAATACTGCAAAAAGATAATCCTTATTTTCAAATTTTATTATCTATAATTATTTTTTTAATATTTTTGCATTTTAAAAAAATAAATTAGAGCTGAATGAATGCAAAAATATAGGCAAATTTGTCTGTATTGGCCTACAATCTAAGAGATAACTCAAATCATATAGTCTACTATTCAAACCTTTCTATTAACTGCTTACTATATTTAGGTTGTAGTTTAAACTCTAACCATATTACAAACTTATATACTATTAATATATTAGCTATATATAGTACTAAAGTTTAGACTAGGCTTTTTACAAATAATCTTTTAAACAAATTAAAGCTTAATACTAATTTAACAAATCTAATTTACAATTTAGCAATTAGATATTTACTAACTATTTTACCTCTTCCAAATATTAACCTAGAAAATAACTATATATCTAAAATATTTGAATCTAATAAAATTTCAAAAACTCTACAAAATATAGCTAAACAAAATTTGAATTAACAAAAGTTTATATTCTATACTGATAGTTCAGTACAGAATATATGTACAGACTAATACTCTATAGAAATTAGCTAGATTCAAATTTATTTTTTTTTTTTTTATTTTTTATTTTTAAGGTGGCTTACATTGCCAGGCGATTTTTATTAGTTTGATGTACGAGATTACACATAGGCAATCC
>CAJVPM010001908.1:0-10942 GCA_910592325.1 Scutellospora calospora | reverse complement strand
GGGTTAGGGTTAGGGTTTTATTAGTTTCAGGTATATATTTTTAGTAAATTGTCACTTGGTGTGATGTCGGCTAAATGTGCTGTCGATGAAATGATTGTCGGTGAAATGATACGGATCCTGGACAAATCCAATGTGCATGATTATTAAGAATGTTTTACTTCTCAACTTGCAAGTTTTTTCTAAATCTTTTATCCAAGAAGACTGGATGGATTCTTTTCTTCCATCAACATGAAGATTATAGCGATGTATTAAACTTGGTAATATTTTATCGGTTATAATAAAGAAGATCTAAAGTAGATGATTAAATTATATAAAAAGATAAAAAGTCATGTTTAAGTATTCACTAATACTTTTTTTTTTTTTTTTTTTTTTTTAAACACTCCAAACATTAATAAGCTTTTTTTTCCATGAAAATCTAATAATTAGCGACTTCGATATATTTTTTTACTGTATATTATTATTGATTGTCTTTCATTTTTGAAGTTTTTTTTTTTTTTTTTTTTTTTACAATTTCAAGTAATTAACGAATGCGATAATATTCAAACATGTCATTACATTTTAATTTAACTCTCGGAATTATAGTTTTCGAGTTTTAAACGTAACTGATTTTTGGGTGACGTTGGTTTGTGGTAGACAGGAATAAAACTGAGTCATATATAATCGAGCTTAAAGAAAGGCAAGTCAAAGTCGAAAAGCTTTTTTATATTTCCAACCCAACTTTTTATTGATCTTACATCTGAGGTTATTCACGTTGTAAAAGTCAAAAATACCTCTCCCCGAATGTACTACCTTCCGGATATAGTACCAAATCCGATATGTACGATTCTTACGATCTTGTAAATCGGATCGATCATTTTTATTCTTTAGATAAAAATGATCTGAAGGATCGATTTTATCCTTTAGATAGAAAGGATCCAAATTATCTTTTTTATTTTTATTATTTTTCTCATATGTAAATTTGTCTATAAAAGCAACGCAAGTTGCCCTCAAATAAAAGTTCGAATAATAACTCTAAATAAGTTTCAGTGTTTGAGAACCAACATCGAAATTCGAGTAGAAGTTTGGTAGTATAAGTTCACTATTGTCAAAATATCGTTATTGTTAAATCTCGCTCCTGATATCAGCAAACAATATCAAAAACTATAGAAAAATCACTATCTTTCATCTTTAATTCCTCTTGTAAGATCAAACATATTTTAATTATATAAACACAGAATGGTTAATAAAAGGTGTCTTTTTAATGAACAGAGTGTTTTAAATAGGTAACTTACAGGTAGGTTACAGATATGACAGTATAGTGTAGAACTAATTGGGTGGTCTAATGCCTGTACAGCAGACTACTTAAAATAGACAATGACTAAAGTTGTACATGTAACTTGTTGTATACTCTTCATGTAATTACAAACAGTAGGGATTATCAATGTATAATCTCATTTGCAATTCTAATAAAATTTCTTTGGCAATGTAAGCTATCTTTAACAATAATAAAAAAAACAAAAATAAAAGGTGTCTTTACATGATAACAATGTTAGAATTTTTATATTACTAATTATAAAAGTCTTTAACTTGAACTGCAGTTAGTCTATTAAAAAGTTATATGACTGATTTTATTATAACATTATAGATATAGTGCTGGAAGTCTATACTCAATGGTTACACAAAGTATTTTTAAGGTGTTTCAATTTTTTAAATAGCTATAACTTTTTATCTAAGAAGTTTTAAAAAAATCTGATTAGTAACTTTATAGAGCTATATCAGCTTTACATATATGCTAAATATCTTTTTAAAATTTTATCACTATAAAGAGTTGATATGTTTTAAAAATTAAAATTTTATATGTAAATTTATAAATTTACATATAAAATTTTGATTTTTAAAATACATTAACTCTTTACAATAATAAAATTTTAAATAATATTTAGCACATATATAGAGCTGATATAGCTCTATAAAGTTACCAATCAGATTTTTTTAAAACTTCTTAGATAAAAAGTCATAGCCATTTAAAAATTGAAATACCTTAAAAATACTTTGTGTAACCATTGAGTATAGACTTCCAGCACCATAAATAAAGTAATTTATTAAATATAAGTATAATATATAATATAATTTAATTTCTTAATAATAAATTTATATCAAGAACTTGTAAATTTGCTTTATATAAATTTAATTCCTTCTTACTACAGAAACTATAACAGTTGTTATAAAAGCTTTGAAAAGTAGGCTCATATTTTTCTCTCCTAAAAAACAAATTTATAAATTTATATCTTTTTAGGCCTTTGAGAGTATCACAATATCTATTCTTCTGATCAAATGTTCTGACCTTATAAGCCTTACCTTCAGCTTTACAAAATTTCTTATATGCTCTTAAAATATAATTTATTTTTACTAGATTCTCATAATCATATATGTCTTCTTCAAAGGTATTGACAAACTGCTTTATTTATTCAAATTTATTACTATTTCTATGATATTTGCTATTTGGCTTAATTATAATATCTGTGATAATTAATTTAAGAAAATAGTTTACAATACTAATTAGTTAATCATAAAGGATTAGAAGAGTATATTTCAGCTAATCTTTTTTTTCTGCAAGATCATAGATTTTTTCTTTAATAATTAAGTTGTCACAAAGAATGTTAAAAGTATCCTTTGGTTTTTCTAGTTTATTTAGTAGATTAAAAGGATGTTCTATTTTTTTAATATAAAATTTTTATATTAAAAGTTTAAAGCAAAATTTAAAAAAAATCTTTTAATAATTTGTTATGAGCAGTGAATAAAATTTATTGATTATTAGAGCTTAAATGATTATAGTAATATACTAGTCATTTACTGTACCAATGCTTATTATTAAAAGTATCTTTTTAGATTTAGAAAAATTAGTATAATATCATAAGCTAATAATAAAAATAAATAGTGAATAGAAATTTTTAATTTTATCACTGTTCTTTAATCATTAAATATTTATACTGAAGACTGTTTGTAAAAAAAAAAAGTAACTTTAAGATATATCTTATCATGTATTGAATTGTTATTTTGGCTAATTAAATTCTAATATATATATTTAGAATTATTAAAAGAGTAGAGTAGAGTGAGTTAGGTTAAAATCAGATAGAGCAAGACTTGCTCTAACTCAACTTGGATTATATTTCAAATTGTTACTCTAGATATACTCTAGGTTGATACTCTGGATTATAAGAATAATTTTGCTTCAAACTACAACTAGGTTTTGCTCTAAACCACTCTAACAGAAGTAATTATTCAAATTCATAGATTATTTTGACTAGCAGTATTAGGCTTGGATATTTAACCTGAATATTAGACCATTCTTGTTTAATTCAGTCTAATCTATTAGACCAAAGGGTATTAGATATTGAATAATAGTTTAATAATGCTAATACATAATATTACATATCATGATTATCTATTGCTTTATAGAAAATTACTTATTAAGAACAAAAAAAACTACAAACAGCTAAGATCATGAAAGATCTCAAAGTCTATTATAGCTGTTCTCTCAAATTCTGGAACAACTACCTAAAGTACCTATATGATCTAAAATACCTAAAAGACCGCTAAGATATATAAGACCTTTAGGTCTTATAGCTCCTACCCCTGCCGTCGAATCTTTAGGAGATTTCGGTCTTTACAGCTGTTTTCATAAATTCTGGAACACTGTTACTATTGTAAATTGGGAGAGCGAACGTAGTGCAGAGTTTAGCTCCAATAGTTAACAGGGTAATCGATATGAATCGCAATATTATAAGGAAAATTGAGAGAGCGACTTATAATAGCGATAATTGGCTTGTGAGAACATGAGTACACTTGTGGTTTGTACAACCAAATAGTCCCAATAACGTGTATCAGCCGATTGTGTTTTAAAGATTGCAATTCTCCTCAATAGTGTTATGAAGTTAACTTTTATCATGCTATGGGAATTAACTTTTTAATTAAAAAAGCAAAATATAAGCTACATCATTAAAAAAAAAAAGTTAAAAATCACGAAGCTTTAATCAAAAAATTGATTTCGAACACGATTTGAACACGATTGGTCATAAATATCATACTTAAAATCGTGTAATTACAAAACTCGAGTTTAATTGGTTCGGGTTTCAAACAGAAACGAGCTGAGTTTGGCCAAGCAATATAACATCCCTATATTAAGCTCTCAGCATTACTACAGACTATTATTATATCCTTTATTTAATCATGACTAGATACAGTATAGTAACTTAACAATTTAAATTTAAGCAACTATGTTACTACAATTCCTTTAAAACGGACATGCGTGTTGTTTATATTAGTAAATAGTTTACTAAATTGAATGCAAACATTAAAAATTTTCCATCCAATAATTTGAATTATATTTTATAAATGCCGAAAATTCCATTATTAATGTATTACATTAAAACTCTCAAAATAAAAAAAAAAATATTTATTAAAATTTATAATTATAGGTCACAAGTTTTTAAAAGTTTATTGTTGTCATTAACTGGCTCGGGAAGATTTTGGAAATTAAGCAATTTACTTACAAATGTATCTCGGAAATTGCCTTGTAATGTTGTAAACGATTTTGGAACAGTGGAATTAGCTGCTTGAAACGCTCTTTTTATTTCCGATTTTTTATTATTCCAGTTCAAGTCATCAATTATATTATCCCAGCTTTTATTTATAATATGGCTCCAACTATCCAATTCTTTATAAATTTCTTTTGCACTTGGCCTGCTAGAAGGATTAGCATCCATACACCGGTTTGCTAACGTAATATAGCATGCTGGAGTGTCTTCAGAAAATTCTGGACGTAAACCATTGCATAT
This sequence comes from Scutellospora calospora, assembly GCA_910592325.1. Taxonomy (NCBI): domain Eukaryota; kingdom Fungi; phylum Glomeromycota; class Glomeromycetes; order Diversisporales; family Gigasporaceae; genus Scutellospora; species Scutellospora calospora. Next base: position 6,125 of record CAJVPM010001908.1, on the reverse strand, counting down.
TTTAATAGCTAAGCACTCATCATGCTCAATATTATAATGAGGTGGCATTCCTGTGGATATTTCAGCCATAATGATACCAAAGCTATAAATATCTGTCGCTTGCGCATACGTTCGTTTAGTTAATACTTCCGGTGCAACGTATGGTAATATTCCATATATATATTTTTCTGTGTATGTTTTTTCATTATTTCTAATTAATTCTAGACCTGCAATGTATGTTTTTAGATTATCATTAATAAATTGATTTTGTAATATATTTTTACTGTTAAGGTTGCAATGTACATATCCCGCTTTATGAATTTGTGCTAAATCTTTTGATATATCTACAAGTTGTCCTAATTTATTTTTCCAGTCGAGTTTATTGAAATGTGATTCCAAAAATTTACAAAGACTTCCTCTGTTTGCGTATTGAAACACCATCATATATTCGTTATTTGTGTTTTGTGTCATTCCATATATCTCAAGTTTACTACCCTTATTTCTAAGTCGTACATAATTTTTAAACTTGCAAATAAACAAAAACGTAAATAAATTTGATATTAAAACTGAAAACAATATGGCAAATTAAACTAAAATTAGATTAAAATTAAATTTTAATTGGAAGTTTACGCGTCGTGGTAAAAAATATTTTTCATTACCAAATATATATAATTTTAATCTGACTTCATTTTAATTTGGGATAATATAGTACAGCATACCTCTTGTAAAAAATCTTTATGACAGCTGGGCAATTTCTTTAGTGCAACAACAAATGAAGATATGCGTTGTCGGGTGTATTTGAAATCGTCATAAGAAACTATTCTTTTACAATCTAGCAATGTTGCCACGAATACAGATCCATATTCTCCTTCGTTAATGCCTTGAATTTTATCTAGTTTTTCAAAAGGGATCCAATCAATCACTTCATCATACTCTTTTGCCTCAAGTTGAAATTCTTTGATGCAATCATCAATATTTTTATTTCCACTTGTCCATCCTTGGGTCGTTCTCAAGGGATCACATGACACGCACCAGGCTTTTGAAGTGTTGTATCGGTTACAGTAAATACATTTTCCATATTTTTTATCTCTTTTGAAATTAAAGACTAATAAATATTCATTGGTAGTTGTGTCTTTAGTTAGTCCATAGACTTTAATCGATTCATCATCTGAATCAATGTATGTTTTGACCTAAGAATAACATAACATTAGATATTGATTAAAATAAATCGAAATGCTTTAAACAGCAAGAGAATAGAGCCTTAACTTACTTCACATAAAAAGTTTAACCAATTTTTAGGACCAGGCATACTTTTAAGATCTACTATACATGGTGGTGTACGCGATTGTGTACATTTTTCATTAATATTAGGATCTATTCGTGTACCATCCATCCAAGTTGCTGAAAATCCATTACTAGTCTTTTGGAAACTATCTAATTTATCGAATGAAATCCATTCAATTACTTCATCATATTCTGTCGTTTTAAGTTGAATTTTTTTTATGAAATCATCAATATTCTTATTCCCGCTTGTCCATCCTTTGGTCACCTTTTGAGGATCGCACATTAGACACCAAGCTTTTGAAGTGTTGCACCGATTACATTCGGTACATCGTCCATTAGCTTCTTTTCTCATAAAGTCAAATGTATTAACTACCATAAAATATTCATCTGTGGTTGTATTTTGAGTTAATCCATAAACAACATAATCATCGAAACGAACATAGTCATTGAACTTATATATAAATGAAGAAATTAGATGAACAAAAAATTCATAATTGTATGTTTTTTTTTAAAAAAAAAAAAATTTCTTTAGCATACTTCGCTTAAAAAATCTGATAAATTTTGAAAGTCGGGCAAAGGTTTAAGATCAACTTTACAAGGTGGTGTACGCAACTGCATATTATCTTCTGACATTTCTCTTTTACCATCTAACCAGGTTGCCAACAAACCGTAATTAATTTTTCGAAAACCATTCAACCTATCAAAAGGAATCCATTCAATCACTTCTTCATATTCCGTTGTCTTAAGCTGAAATTCTTTAATGCAGTCATCAATGTCTTTATTTCCGCTTGTCCATCCTTTAATTATTGTTTGGGGATCGCATGTTTGACACCAAGCCTCAGACGTGTTATATCTGTTACAGATTAAACATTTTCCATTGTATTCACTTCTACTGTTCTTAAATCTATCATAAACTAACATATATTCATTTGTGGTTGTATTTCGAGTTAGTCCATGTACTTCAAAGATGTTTGTTCGAATATGATCATCCAACTAAACCATATTATTAAATATATTAATTACAAAATTCTTAAAAACTTTATAAATCATAAATTTAACATACATCTTGTAAAAAAGTTAATGAATCTTGTGAATCAAGTAAGGTTTTGAGTAGAACCCCACAAGGCTCTGAGCGTGACTGTGTATAATCTTCGTCTTCATCATCCTCATTGTATGGATTCATTCGTATACCATCTAGCCAGGTTGCTGAAAACCCATCAAAAGTTTTCTGGACATTTTCTAACCTATTAAAAGGAATCCATTCAACCACATCATGATAATATTCCGCTTCAAATTGAAATTCTTTAATGCAGTCATCAACATTCTTATTTCCACTTGTCCAACCTTGGGTTACCTTCAGGGTATCACATGATTGACACCAGGCTGGTGAAGTATTAGATTGGTTGCAATTTGAGCATTCTCCATAGAAATTTTCTCTTTCACAATTAAACTTATCAAATACCGTCATAAGTTCATTGGTAGATGTGTTTCGAGTAATTCCATAAACCTTTTCTTTTTGATTGTAATTTTTTAACTAAAATTTATGAAAATGTATTCATAATTTTTTTAAACATAAAGTCATACACGTAAAAGAACAAATATTATCTTACTTCACTTAAGATATCTAATGAATCTTGAGAACCAGGTAAAGCCTTTAGCGCCACTCTACATGCTTGTGAATGTGACTGTGTTGATTTCAAATATTCATATGAAATTTTTCGTATACCATCAAGAAAGGTCGCTATAAATGCGTCGTCATCCTTTTTAATATTATCAAATCTATCAAACGGAATCCATTCGATCACCTCATCATAAGCTGCCGCTGTAAGTTGTAATTCTTTAATACATTTATCAATATATTTATTTCCACTTATCCATCTTTGTGATGCTCTCTGAGGATCGCACGCCATACACCATGCTTCTGAAGTATTGTATTGGTTGCATTTTAAGCATTTTCCATAAAACGAATCTCTTCTAAAATCTAATGCCATCGCAAATTCATTGGTAGTTGTGTTTCGAGTTAGCCCATATACTTTAAGTCCTTTACCCTTTAATTCAACATAGTCTCTAAACTGAAAATATTATAAAGATATATTTTTAATTTGAATAAATTGCAAATCTATTTACTATAAAAATAAAATTCAAATTTACTTCTCTTAAAAATCCTACTGAATTCTGAGAACCGGGAAAAATTTTAAGATCGATTGTACAAGGTAATGTACGTGACCGTGTGGACCCACCAAATACTCTTGATATTGATCGTTTGCCATCCAACCAAATTGCCGAAAGTCTATCATCATCAATTTTTTTAATATTATATAATCTACCAGAAGGAATCCATTCAACCACATCTTCATAATTATTTTCTTTAAGTTGAAATTCTTTAATACAGTCGTCAACATTCTTATCTCCACTTGTCCATCCTTGAGTTATTTTCTTAGGATCACACGATTGACACCAAGCAGGAGAAGTGTTATATCGACTACAATATGGGCATTTTTCGTTAATCTTGTTTCTTTTGGATTCAAATTCTCCATATACCATCATATATTCACTAGTGATTATATTTCGAGTTAATCCATATACTTTAAGCTCTCCACTATCTAATTGCATATAATTGTTAAACTAAAGTAGATATATTATTATTGAGTTAAAAGGCTACGAATAATAATTAAATAAAATTAAATTTTAACTTACTTCTTTTAATACATCTAATGAATTTTGTGAATTAGTTAAAATTTTAAGTCCTACTACATGCGATGGCGTATGTGACTGTTTATATTTCTTATAATCACCCGAGATTACTCTTTTACCATTTATCCAAGTTGCTGAAAAATCATTATCCATTTTACGAACATTAGATAATCTTACAAAAGGAATCCATTCAATTGTATCTTCATATTTAGTAGCTTTAAGCTGAAATTCTTTAATACAATCATCAATATTCTTATTTCCACTTGTCCATCCTTGAGCTGTTCTATAAGGATCACACGTCTGGCACCAGGCTTTCGAAGTATTGTATCGGTTACAATATGAACACTTTCCATTTCGTTCATTTCTTTTAGAATTGAATTCTTCAAATACTATCATATATTCATTTGTAGTCGTGTTTCGAGTTAGTCCATACACTTCGTACTTATTTATTAGAATGTGATTTTTAAACTTATAAAAAGCATATAACAGAATTTATATTTGATATTATTTGTGTATGGTCATACGCAGCAAATAGTAAATTAACCTACTTCACTTTTAAGATCTGTTGAATTTTGAGAGTTAGCTAAAGCCTTAAGATCAACACCACATGATGGTGTACGTGACTGTGTAGATTTCTCATGCTCGCCAGAAATTTTCCTTTTGCCATCTAACCAGGACGCTGAGAATCCATTATATGTCTTTTGTACGTTATTTAATCTGTCAAAAGGAATCCATTCAATTATCTTCTCATATTTTGTTGTTTTAAGTTGAAATTCTTTAATGCAATCATCAATATCCTCATTTCCACTTGTCCATCCTTCAGTTATCCTTTGTGGGTCACACGTCTGGCACCAAGCAGGTGATGTGTTATGCCGGCCACAATGTAAACATGTTCCATTCACCTTATTTCGTTTAGAATGAACTTCAAATACTATCAAATATTCGTTAGTAGTCGTGTTTTGAGTCAGTCCATATATTTTATGTTCACTACTCTCTAATTGTACATAGTTTTTGAACTATTAAATATAAAAGGTATATAAATACAAATTTACATTTAGATTATAACGTGATACATAGTATATTAACCTACTTCAATTAAGAAATCTAACGAATATGGCGAAGTGGGTAGATTTTTGAGCATCACTCCACAAGATTGTAAACGTGATTGTGTATTATTCCGACCTTCGCCTGAGATTTTTCGAACGCTACCCAGCCAAGTTGCTGAAAACCCATCACAAATTTTTTGAATGTTTGTCAATCTATCAAAAGGAATCCACACAATAACTTCCTCATACTTTGTTGCATTAAGTTGAAATTCTCTGATACAGTCGTCAACACTTTTATTTCCGCTTGTCCATCCATGAGCTATTCTCAGAGGATCACATGATTGACACCAAGCTGGGGAAGTGTTAAATCGGTTACAATATGCACAAACTCTAAATTTACTATTTCTTTTATGACTAAATTCATCAAATACTATCATATACTCTTTAGTTGTTGTGTCTCGAGTTAGCCCAAATGTTTTAAAACTTTCTATTTGAACATGGGCTTTAAACTGAAAATATTAAGAAGATATATTATAAATTAAAAGTTTTACAAAACAAAATTAAATTCAACTTACTTCTCTTAAAAAATCCAATGAATTTTGAGAATTATTAGATAAAGTTTTAAATGAAACTCTACAAGATTGTAGGCGTGATTGTTTGCAATTCTGATTTTCACCTAAAACTATTCGTATTCCATCTGACCAAGTTGCTGAAAATCTATTGCCAATATTTTGAATATTTTCTAGTCTGTCAAAAGGAATCCATTCAATCGCTTTTTCATATTCTGTTGCTTTAAGTTGACATTCTTTGATATAACTATCAATATCCTTGTCCCCGCTTGTCCATCCTTGTGATGTTTTCAAAGGATCACACGTCCGACACCAGGCTTTCGAAGTGTTATATCGGTTACAATTTAAACACTTCCCATAGCACTCTTTTCTTAAAGAGTCAAATTCTTCAAATACCATCATTAACTCATTGGTAAATGTATTTCGAGTTAGTCCATATAATTTAAACTTATTCTCCAACTGCATATTGTTTTTAAACTGAAAACATTTAATAAATATCGTTAAATGATCAAATTATAAAGCCATATATATTAAAGAATATAGAAAATTTTAT
>CAJVPM010001907.1:0-10943 GCA_910592325.1 Scutellospora calospora | reverse complement strand
TCTTCATATATCTTTAATTGTTGCCTCTTTCATAATTGCAAATTACTCTAAATCTTCTTTGTTAAGTTTTGTAAAAATGCTCTAAAGACTTTGACAAAATACAGTAACAAGGACGTTACACGAAGTATTCACTGTTATTAGTCTCTCTAGTTAGTTGGTCTTGTTAAAGAAGTCAAACCAACGTAACAACATTAAGAACAAAAGATAATTCCATATATGAAACTTTATCAAAAATATTTCTGTTTTAACAAATTAATTTTTTTTTTTATTAAATAAAGAAAATCGACAACATTTAATTAATTTATCAAGCATTCTGCTTTAGATCCTTTCTGTCTATCTAATACTTTTTCGTTCTTTAGTAATAATAATAATTATTATAATTATATATTTCACATTTATGTACTTAAAATCAGTTGTAAAGAATAACATCTGTTTTTTAAATTACATATTCAAAATACAATATCTTTAATAAAGCATTTTTTAACATACATAACTTGCTATATGAAACAAATGATGCTATAAACTCCATATTAAAGTGTATTAATTATTTTAAAAATATTAAATTTTTTAACAAATACTTAAAACGATATTCTAAAAGCTGTTAATGAAATATTATATGAGTCAATTACATCATTAGCTTTTGGAGCTAAAAAATTTTTAAGTAAAAATACAAGCTATTAAAACTGGCTACATATTATAAACCCAAATATTACACAAAGGTTAAGTTCTAAAGAATTAGAAATTTATATTTTTATAATATTGTATGTACATCTATATCTATTTAAACACAACACTAAATATAATAAGTACTATGTACATAAGATTATACATGAAATCTTATATATAGGGATATTAAATTGGTCTAATTCATATCATATGATCAGAAATTGATGATCTGAAACGTGATTATCTGAAACATGATGATCTGATCTAAAACATGATAACCTGACTCATAACTAGCAATTTACTTGATACCACTCTGAGTTTAATAGTGTTTTGGTTTTTAACAATAGTGGCTCATAATTTCAATAGTGAATGGGCTCATGATTTTACTAGCAGATAGTTTATGATTTCAATTGTGAGTTATGCTTTCAACAATTGATGAGTTGGTAATTTTAATGATAGGTTTGTGCTTTTAACAATGAGTTAAGATTTATTAATAGATAGTTTATAATTTAGTAATAGATAGGTAGTGATTTCAATAGCTTGTGTTTTCATTTTAGTAATGAGGTTCTAAGTCAATAATGGTGTGAATGAGCGGGGAATTTAACAGTTAGTTTATGATTTCAGTAACAGATGTTACAAAATTTTTCATAAAAATTTTTATTACTACATATTCTTTCATAATATCTTTTATTAGTAATAGTAGCTATTATGTAATTAAAAAATAAACTAATATTAATACTATCTAATAACACTTTAAAAATAAGACCTAACACCATAATAACAATTTTAAAACAAAGACCAATCAACTTATATAAATAAAATTATTTTTTCATATTTCTTCTTCTCTTTTTAGGTTGGTCGTCTTCTTTTTGATTATTTTCATTTTTATCATATTCAGTATCTAATTCTATATTATTCTTTTTTTCAAATAGTGAATTAGGTTTGTTATTAGCAATAGTTAAAGAAGATAACATCTTAGATAAATTAGAAGTTACAATAGTATCATGTTAAATAAAAAATTCTTTGGATGATTGATCAGTAATAGAATCAATATTATTTGCTATAATATCAATAATTGAGTGAGTGTTTGATGAAGTATTAGAAAAATTTTTGGAAATATTAAAATTTAAAAGTAATAGTCTTGAATAGTCGATGTCAGTAGCTTTGATCATTATTTTGCCAGAATTTGAAAACTTGAAAAAACCTGATATAAGGTAGGTATTTCCTACTTTAATATTGGATCCTAAAAACTCCAAATGTTTAAATTTTATGGATTTGGAAGAATAAAAAATAGTTATTTCTATTTTAATATTAGTAGACCAGTAATAGAATTATATTCTACATATTCGACACCAAAATGGACAAACTCTTCGATTTTTTTGGGTTATGATTAACAAGAATAGAAAATATACAATGTGGAATACAAATCAGAATATCGATAAATTTAAATTCATAATTAGAATCTCCATTATTAAGGATGGTCATATATGCAATTGTCACATATTGTTTAGAATTTTTAATAACAAATCTACTCGAAATTAATACCAAGTTACTAGGAGTAAACAATCAAGTAGTCCATTTGTAGAAAAAAGGTATTTCTAACTAATAGTATAGGATATTTGTTTAGAAAGTTTGTATTTTGCAAGACTATATGAGCATAGACTATTATTTTTATAGTGGTAATAATAACGAGCAAAGCAAGATAAAACAACATTTTTTTTTTATTACGAAATATTCTTTTTTACAATTAATTACAATTAAGAAAAAAATTTTATTACACATTATTTTATTAAAAAAAAATACCACCAATACTTGACTATAAAATCATATACAGTCAAATGCAACATGTAGGGATTGAATTTTTAATAGCTTATATTTAGAGAACAATAAGAAAATTTGCATTTATAGATAGCTAAAGTTTGCATTTAAAAGGGTTGTATTTAGAGAAATCTAACTGTATATACTAGATTCCATAAATGCAATTTTTCTTATTGTTCTCTAAATACAAGTTATCAACTATAGATGTCACAGCCATCCTAGACAATTTAATGTATGCTCCAATAGACATTAATAAATAAATAATCATTGTTATTATCTTTAGGCCTTTATTCTCTATGCAAAGTTGGCATGCACAAATAGATCTTAATATCATCTTTCATATAATATTACCTACCTGTATGCAGAGTTGGCAATTAGGGTTGTAGCCCAAACCTCTTTTTTGAATTATGACATTACTACATAGTTTGGTTTTGAGAATCAGGATTTCTACTTAATTTGGGTTCATAACCAAAACCCAAACATATATCCTATTGAGATTAATAGTGTCAAACTTGTGACTAGTCAAATTTGTTTAAATTAGCCACTAGAATTGAAGCGAATTTATGAAATATACTCAAATTTTAAAAATTTTAACACTAATAGTGAGTTAATTTACTGTTTGTATATACTATATATAGTAATAGAAGGAAATATTATTTATGATCAATATAAATCATGCTATAATAACTTGTACCAGACGTATATAAAGTTTAATTGTTTTTCAATTATACATACGTCTAATTTTGGAGTGTCAAATAAATTTAGTAGTTAATATAGGTTAGATAGTAGGGGAAGATAGATTAAATGCATTATTATTCTAAGTCAGAGAATTATAATGAGATTTGGGTCTTCTTTTGAAAATATAAACTCTACTAAAATCTACCTGTACTCTTTTCTAAATAATTCTAATTCTAAAAGCAAAAAAATATATTTAAATTTTCATATCAAAATAGGTCCAAATCTCACCATAATCCATAATATTAATTAAAGTGTAACATTTGATTTGACCTTAGAAGAGGACCAGAGAACACATATTTTCTTTAGGAGAGAGGAGTTTCTGTAAAAAGAAATATCTATATATAAATAGAGAAGGTAAGGGGGAAGGTTAATTTTGTCAAAATAAAAAATGTATTTTCTGACCTTTCTCTTATAAAAATAAATTCCAAACCTAATTTTTACATGTAAAAATTTGGGATTTTTAGCCATAATATACATTACATATCAAAAGTATTTGATATTATAGCAAATTAGAGACATTTTGTAAAACTTAGAAATACTATTTGGGCTTTTACCTAATTCCAAACTAGTAAGTTTAGGTCACAACCCTATTGGTAATGGAGTTTAATGGAGCTCAATGGAGCTGCAAATGGAGCCAATAGAGCTCTAAATAGAGCCAATAGATACTAGTTTTTTGAGCTCTATTTACGGCTCTATTGAGCTCTATTAGCTTCATTGCCAACTCTGCCTGTACATTATTTAAGTATATACATGAGTATTTTTTAAGATAATAGCAGATCGTATAGCACAAAAAACAACTTATGTGATTAACTAATTTACATTGACCAAATATACATGTTACCTGTAATACTTATTAGCATTTTCATTCAATAAATAACAAAAATAAAACTCAATAGATATTAATAAATAAATAATTTTGTTATTATTATCATGGTCGAAATCAGTTCTGCAGTAGAAGTTGGTACTCAAGATATGTGGTGCATGGTATAATGATAAAAGAATATTTGAAGTAGAGAAAGTGTGTTAGAATTGAGCAAAAAAAAAAAAAATAGTAATATGTAATACTTATAGCTTTGAATTAGTTTCGCATCAATCTCATTAACATATAGATTGATTACGATCATTAATCAAATAATAGGTAATTAATTAACTAAAATCAGATAAAGTAAAAGTAAGATCGAATACTATGCACAAGAAATGAATAATTAAGATGAGAGTTAAATATAGTATAATTGATTATGATATAACTAATTTAAGAGTCAAAGGGTTGAATAAGTAATTATGATGTAATTTTATGTATATAAGAAATATAAGGAAAAATTAAGAAAAATTACCTTTTTGCTTATGACCAAGTAAAATACTAAAATAGAAGTAACTAACCTAGTAATATGCCATTTATATGATAACCAAATTTTTTTCGTATACAGTACGTACAGTATATATAGTATGTATAGTACGTACAGTTGTTTCTAGTGATCTGATTGGTTGGAAGAATTTATCTGAAATGATTAGCAAGAATTTTCGCGTATAGTACATACAGTACGTGCGTACAGTATGTATAGTACTGTACGTAGCATATCACTAAACTTATCTCTTTGTGTTGAGATATTAGTGGTCAATCTTGTATTAAACCTGATAATCACAACCAGTAAGAGCTGCAACAATTATCTTCAGGCCTTTATTCCCATGCAAAGTTAATATGCACAAATAGACTTTAATATCATATTTTCATATAATGTTATCCACCTATACGTAGAGTTAGCAATAGAGTTCAATAGAGCTTAATAGAGCTGTAAATGGAGCCAATAAAACTCTGAATAGAGCTAATAGATACTAGTTTTTTGAGCTCTATTCGCAGCTCCATTGAGCTCTATTAGCTCCATTGCTAACTCTGCCTGTATATTATTTCAAGTATATATATGAGTATTATTTTAAGATAATAGCAGATTGTACAGTACAAAAAACAACTTATATGATTGACTAATTTATATTGACCAAATATACACGTTATTCTGTAATTCCCATTAGCATTTTCGTTCAATAAATAACAAAAATACAACTCAATAGATAAGCATTTATTGGATTTTATTTAATAACTGACAAAAATAGGTATCAATTGTTAAATATTGTAGGGAATGATGCTAAAACATAGATGATCATAAAACAAAGCATTTAATTGGTTAGAGTTAGGTTCATTAGCCAATAGGATTTTTTTTTTTGTTATTAAGGCCACTTCTTTAGCTGATTAAATTTTTGTTAGTTTGTTATTATAGAACTATTACATGAATAGTTTCCTAAGATTTTACAGTTACATGATTAGTGTACAACAAGCTATACGTACAACTTTAGTCATTGTCTAATTTAATTAGTTTGCCATACAGACGATTGACTATTTGTTGGTTCTACACTATGCTGCTATACCTGCAACCCACCTGTGAGTTACCTATTTAAACACTCTAATCATTAACTTTTCTCCCTATTCCAAACTAATATCACTACTATGACCAACTACTTACGCCAGCTAGTTTACTTGCAGATCCATTTCTCTGCATAGCTTAGGTCCTCTCAGGATATGTATGCCCAACGTATTATGAGCTGCAGAGCTCCGGTTAACCTCGAAAGTAATTTCTACCAGAGTGGTCATGTGCCCATTTCACAGATTCACCTGGATTAAACCCTTGTCAATATTCGTACAAACCCAGTTCCTGCTGTGGCCGTCTACCAGATATAGTCCTCCAAGTTCCAGTCAGATATTTCACAAGGTAGATCCTTCCAATCTAGTTAGCTACCAAGCCAAGTTGGTGTTGTCGCTAATGCAAGGCACTAGGCTGTGTTACATAGTGGACTTACTCGTACTTATCAATCTCACATCTTTCGTACTCAGGTTTTTTACTGGATCAGGCATTAACTAGCTTGACTGTTGAAATTCGTACTACTTCACCAAACTCGGGATTTCTACCATGCAGGTCCTCTGCTTGTAGATTCTATCAAGATTTATTTGCATAATATAACTCGAGCATTGCATTACACTTCCAATGTCTAATTGACATTGGTATAACGTGATTTACAGGGTTGTAACCTCCAGAAATGAGCAGAGTTTACCATAAGTTGGGTACAAAGGTCTAGGTAATTATTCAAATTCGTCGACAGTGGGATTTGAACTCCAGATCTCTTGTATGGTGGTCTGGCAACCTAACCACTACACTAAGATCACTAGACCTGCCAATAGAATTTTTATATTTCACGGTCATTCATGTTTCAGCATCATCCCCAACAATTATTTATTAATATATTTAATTTCAATGAATAGCATAATTATTGTTAACTCTGCCTTAAGATATATCAGCTGAATTGTTAATCTCCCTAATACATGTGCAAGTTTTGTGGTGTAGATTTCCAAACTATAAATCAGGTTTTAAGATCAGATGCAATGTGATACTGCTAGAAAGATTCAAAAAAATATCGTATTGTCAAAACTCTCTTATTTTTCAAAACTATGAATAAGAAACTATCATCAGTACTCTAAAAAAAAGGTTTCTTCGAGTAAGTTTACTGTATAATTTGCTAATATCTAATACCATTGAACTTTGTGAATTTTTGTGATTGCACCTACAATTTATTGCATAATAAATAATAATTATTATTTTGTAATCTTAGAATTTTATGAGTATTGTAAATATTATTATAGTCCCAAAAATAGTAATATGCAGGGTTTATGAAATTATAAACTTCTATGACCACATTAATGCATTTTATTTCAAAATAATGCTTATAACTTACTGTATAGTCATGAAATAAATAGACATTAGCATTATTTAAACATAGTACCCTATGAAAATAGTGTAAATAATCTCAAAATAACATCTATACATATTTTGAAATAATGCATACCCATATAAGTTTTAACTAGGTAGAAGCAAGTACATAATAATTTAAAAGAAGGTTCTGAAAAATTATCTTTATCTCAAAGTAACACTTATATGTATACTCTAAACAACATATATATACTCAAAATAATATACAAGTAGGCATTATTTCATGACAATACAGTAATTAAATTAGATCTAGTTACTGAGGAATGCATTATTGTTACTATAAGTTCTTGAAACAATGACATATTATCTTGAATATCTGCGCGTTATTCCAGGTATACACATAGGCATTATTCTGATTAACATAACAAGTTCTACAACAATAAAGTATGAACTTTTTGTTGCATTAGTTAATTTTTGCAATTGATTTACTAATATATTAACATTATAAATGTGAAGGTTCTTCACAGAAGTATTTTATTGTGAAGGTTAAAAAATATATGCAGAAATGCATATTATTTCAGAATATGCATGAGTGTTATTTTAAAATTATGAAGGTTTGATTTTTGAAATAACATCCATGCCCAATATTTTAAAATTTAAAATAGATAAATTCAAGAAATAATTTTTATAAATAAGCCTACTTTTTTCTTTGCTATTTGAATCTATCGTTTGTAAACTTAGATATTTTATTAATATGTCTTCAACTATTGCTACTACTCATTATGCTTCAGATATATGAACTTTTATTACCAAATGATTTAATGACAATGGTATCCTTATTGGTTATTCTTGTAAATTATGTTCATCTAGTCAAAAATATTATTCGCCTAGCTGTGCTATAACCACATTATATTGTTATCTACAAAAAATATATCTTGAAATCTACAGTACAATAAAATATACTAAAAATGAATTAATTTAAATTACTCAATACTTTATTAACTGGATAATCTCAGATATTCAACCTTTTTCTGTTGTTGAAAATTTCTATTTTTGCAAATTTATTGATCTACTTAACCCCAAATATAAAATACCAATGCATCAAACTGTTAAAAACATTATCAGTAAAAATTTTAATATTCAATAGTCAAAACTTTGTAAAGATTTTGTAAAATGTATTCTGAAAAAAATTGCATTAACCACAGATATTTGGTCATCAATAGTTAATGAATTATATCTATCATTAACTGCACATTATATTACTTCAGAGTGGAAATTAAAAAAGATTCTTTTAGATATAATTCCTTTAAATAAAAAACATACTGTATTATATATTGCTACCCTTTTGCAGAAAGTTTTAAACGATTTTAATTTAAGCAATCATGTAATAAGTTTAACAACAGATAATGGAACCAACATAGTAGCATGTTGTTCTCTATTAGCAAATGAATTAGACAATAAATTCAATAGCTTAGGCTTTTCATACTATCGTTGTTCAGCTCATATAATTAATTTGGCTATTCAGCAGGGTCTAAAAGCTACAGGATCAGAATTAAAAAAACTTCGTAAATAGGTTAGTAAACTTAAAGAATCACTACGTCTAACTGATAAGATACAAAAAATTTGTGCATCAAAAAATATTGAATATTTATCACCAATAATCGATATTAGTACAAGATAGAATTCTACATATCTCATGATTCAACGACAGCTAAAAAATCAAGATATAAGTGAGGTTCTTTTTGTTAATAATAGGCAAGCTCTAATAGATATTTACCCTAATGAAAATGAGTAGATCCAGTTAAAAAATCTTGAACAACTTCTTCAACTGATGTATGAAGCTACGAAATTACTATCAACCTCAAAGCATCAACAATTAGTAATATGCATTTGGCGTTTCTTGAAATGTTTGATATATTGAATAATTTTATTAAATACAATTTCTAAAAAGAGGTTGCATAATTAATTTATAAAAAATTAATAAGTTATTAGAAATTAGCTTTAGATGAAATATCTATTTTATCAGCAGTTTTTGATCTGTAATCTAAACTTACGTCCTTTATTATTGAACAACTTGATAATGTCAAGCAAAAATTACAAACCATTTTTGCTATATATCAACAAACCAATAATCATTTGTTACACTCAAGTTAACAACATTCAAATCAACAACCTTTATCACATCTATATTTTCAAAATATTTTAAGTAAAAAATTATATTTTCCAACTCACTATGTTAATGAAATATCCCATTATCTAAATAATGCCTCTGAATTTAATACAGATCCATTATTATGGTGAAATTTACATCAATTGGAATACTCAATATTATCAAAGATAGCATGTGATTATCTATGTATACAAGCTACAAGTGTAGCATCTGAACAAGAATTTTCCTTGGCTGATCTTACAATTAGTAAAATATGAACATGTTTATTACCAGAAACTGCACAGGCTAGTTTATGTTTAAAAGATTGGATAGCAGGTGAGTATAATAAAATTCAAATTGATAAAAATGATTTGAATACTGTTATTGGTAAACACTATAGAGATTAATGAAACTCAAAAAAAAAAAAAAATATTTTACTAATCTTAATGATAAAGAGAAATAGTTAAAAAATTATTTTTTTAAAATTATTTTTTTAAAATTTTTTTTTTAATTTTTTTTTTTAATTTTTTGGCTTTTTTTTCAAATTTAAATTCTTTATTTTTTTTTATTAATATATATATCAATATAAGATAAATATATTTAGATTATTCTTGGTTTTATTGTGTTTGATATGATATTATCTATAGGTTTTTATTTCTAGTATTTAACATAATAAATATATCATTGTAATAGATTGAATTCATATATTTCGTATATAAATCGGGTTCCAATAACAATTTTTAGTAAAGTTTTTTTTTCGAAGAGAACATCTTTTAGCTATTTTTTGGAAAATATATCGGTCATTATGATATGTACATATGGCAGAATTAGTCACGTGCGATCTGAATCTCACATGATAATGAAAAAGACCAATTTGGACCGATCTTGGATCAGATCGACGGACCAATTTAACATCCCTACTTATATATTTAGTTACTAAATGTAACATACGGATTTTTTATTGCTTCAAAATGTCAAAAAAAATAACAAATATTCATACCAAAATAACTAATAAGTATAATCAATCGAATTTAAAAGATAATAAGTCACAAGATTTTCTTGGAGAAATTGTTAAAGAGTTGTGTAATCTGTATAATGAAGAAAGTTCTAAATTCAAAAGTGAAGAATTAATTTTTGAAATATTGGAACAATTTCTAGCCGAAAAAAAGCAAAATCCAGATAATATTATCAATTGGTGCTTGAATGATGAAATAAATCCTACAGTTCAACTTATTCTTGCAAAGTGTTATTATTTAGGTAAATGGGTTGAGGAGGATGACGATAAGGCATTCATTTATTGTCAAAAATCTGCTGATATGGGTCATGCTAAAGGAGTGTTTGAAATCGGTGATTGTTATTATTATGGAACTGGAGTTGAAAAGGATTATTATAAGGCATTCATTAATTATCAAAAATCCGCCGATATGGGTTATGCTCTGGGAACATACAATGTTTGTTATTGTTATACCGAAGGAATTGGAGTTGAAAAGGATGAAGATAAGGCATTTATTTATTCTCTAAAATCAGCAGAAATGGGAAATGCAGTTGGAATGTCAGATGTTGCTAAATGTTATCGAAATGGAAATGGAGTAACAAGAGACATAGAAAAAGCCAACTATTGGTATCAAAGGTAAACAAAAAGTTAATTAGATTTTTTGATAATAATTCACTTCATATTCACATAATAAATTAAATAAACAATTAGAGTGAAAAGTATAGCGGCGGCAGGTAATTTCCGTAGCTAATTCAATTTATGCAAAAACTTCTGGTTTTGAATTTATCATTTACCAGAACTCTGACTTATATGTCACCAATTA
>CAJVPM010001906.1:0-10944 GCA_910592325.1 Scutellospora calospora | reverse complement strand
CGAATTCCCACACTTTAAATTGTCATCTAACACAGAAGAACTACTAACTTTACTTTTAGAGACTGTGAGTGTAACTCAATATTGTGATTTTCTTTTAATAAAATTTTTATTAACAATTGTTAACGATAGGACTCTTTAACCGAATATAAGAAAGCCATTTGTGAAGCAAAATATAAAAATGACGCTAATGCAGAAATAGAATTTGTTACAGATGTTCTTTGGTGGTTGTAAGTGTCCTAATAATAATTCCTTAGAATTAATCTCAGATATTTATTTATTTATTTTTTATTAAAGTGCCAATAATGTATTTAATACCGCATCCGCTTTTCACGGTATACCTAAAAACGAGGCGCTTTTAGGATCATCAATGATTCACCCAATATTACAGTACCTTATGAATACAACCGACCGTATTATATATATTCCGTATGTTAATATAAAATTATATTTGACTTACATTTCATTTTTCTTGAAAGCATTAAAAACTCTTTTCTTCAAACAAATAAAATAGTGGTGAAATTTATCTAAAGGCAAATGCTAATCAAAGATTATTGAGGCGTAATTTAAAATCTGAAGATGACAAACCTTTAGGTATGAAAGTAGATGGTATATTTCATACCCCAGGAAATAAAGGACTTGAAATTGGAATGGTTGAGTTATCAGGTGGTTATTTGACTTCAGACATGCCTCGATATATAAAAGACCATGTTAAAGGTTGTTGGGGGTGTCGTGATATTCTAAATGATATTGTGAAAAAATACAATCGCGGAGATTATAAAATTTTGAGAAATTTGCGTACATGGTTCTTTCACATACATGGTAAGTTGATAGATAAACTCAATATTTTAATTTTATAAGGTAAATAAATTATTTTTTATTTATGCATACAGGGCAGGAGGTGCAGGTGTGGGGAATGGATCTACCTGTTTCAAAAGTTTATAGAATGTTTTTAATTGGTACATTTTATTTGCCAATTAATTGGGATGAGCATTATGAGTTGGTGCATGCGTTAAGAATTTTATGGAATTTGGGAGTAAGTAAGATTTGAATGCGTTTCTTATATTAAAAAAGCCTTATTCTGATTATTTTTTACAGAGAGGCTTAGATAACTCCTTTAAGTTACTCGAAGAATTTAAGAAGTCACATCGGCGCAATACCGCGTTGCATTTACGATCGTCGATATTGAAAGACTATGTTGATAATGTAAACGAGAGTTCACCATTGAATCCAACCGGTAAAAGAGCTCGAACAATAAACCCTCATTCTCTTACACCTAATGATCATCGTGATAGTAATGATAACGATCCACCTTCACTGTCTCCATCAGGTATTCTGAATACCCTTGCCCATTAACCTCTAATTAAATATAAAATAAAGGTTTATTTACCAACTCTGTAGAAATTATGTATATATTGGGATTTATATTCAGTAGTATCCTTGTAATGTGGTCATTGGATACTTTATGATTACTTATTGATATGAATAATTGAGAAATATAAAATAGCTTGTGTATAGGAAAAGATCATTAAAGTATTCCATAATTGTAATCTGCAATATTTTTATGTACTTTATTTTTACCACATCAATAAAGCTGGCCCTGGTGGCCGATTTATTGTGTTTAGTTTACATGTGCATTTTGGGATTTTATTTCATTGTATTGAGAAAGCTAAAGAAATTCTCATAAGAAATGAATCAGATATAAATACTCTTATTCTTCTCTTGCAACAAAAGTTCAAAAAATGCCGAAAAAAATATTAGATAAATGGCAAGATAATATTGCCTTTGAATTTCGGAATAATACTAAATACTGAAAAAAAAAGTATGACCGAAATGGAATCTGAGGTTAGAACAGGCCTTCCTACTACGAGTCATAAAAAGGAATTAAAAGAGAACTATTCGATATTCATTGAATATGTTAACTTTAGAGGTAAAGCCACATTATGTGATAATAGTCATCAAGAATCGCATTAAAATAAAAAAGTGGAGCCCAACGGACCCTCTTCTTTATTTAATAAAAATTTTTTTACCAAAACGACAATATACAAATAAAAAAAATTTGCCTCTTTTGAGGCACCCTTAATAGGCCGAGTTGGCAAGTGTTTACATTTGATCTAGAATATTCTGTCGCTGACCGGGATTCCTTATCACGTTCTAGACATTTTTCTCCAGGTCTGATTATCTAATTTTTAGTAAAATATATTTCTTTTATGTGCTGATTTATGGAATTGTTAATAACTTTTGATCTATTGATTTATTTGAAATAATTTAGCTATCAAAATGTTTGTCTTAATGAGAGATTAAAATGAGCCTAAAATCATCAAAATCTAATCACTGGATCCTGTTATTTTTCAAATTTTAAACAATTTTAATCGGAATTTTACTATGTAGACAATTAACTTAGAAATGGGTTGCCTGTATAAATTTATATAAGCAACCCATTTCTAAGTTGATTTTCTACATAGTAAAATTCCGATTAAAATTATATAAAATTTGAAAAATATCAAGACCCAGTAAT
Source organism: Scutellospora calospora (assembly GCA_910592325.1). Classification (NCBI taxonomy): domain Eukaryota; kingdom Fungi; phylum Glomeromycota; class Glomeromycetes; order Diversisporales; family Gigasporaceae; genus Scutellospora; species Scutellospora calospora. The sequence continues at coordinate 8,429 of CAJVPM010001906.1, read as the reverse complement.
TGAATTTTGATGATTTTAGGCTCATTTTAATAATCTCATTAAGACAAACATTTTGGTAGCTAAATTATTTTAAATAAATCAATAGATCAAAAGTTATTAACAATTTCATAAATCTGCCAATATGTTAACTATGTCAAAGCTTCACTAACAATAAGTGGATTATCTCATAAAATATTTATTATATAATATAAAGTTTACTTACAAGATAAAAATTGCTTTAGCTTGTATTGTCATTTTGATTTAGAATAGTTGGGGGCCTTATTTTTCTTGTTCTTAGGTATAGTTTTTTTATTACTGTTTATTTTATGTCTTTAAATAAAAAATATAATAAGTAAAAATTTGTTTCTATAGTCTCTGTAGATAAAATAATATTGCTTTAAAAATAAATTCTGAACAGGCAAAAAAAATTTAAAAAAAAGTTATTAATACCTACTTTTACAAGACAAGAAAATTACTTATTATATTGTCTGTTTGTTAGACAAAACTAGAATAAAAGCAGGTTTTATTCTTAAATCATACTTTTGTATAATACTATATATAAATAAAAATTAGATTATTGTTGTTTTATTGAAAAACCAAGTGTTAGTAATTCATTTATATGTAATAATATATAAATCTATACTATATTTATCACTAACCTTAAAATTGGATTTAATTAAAAAAATTTTTTTATTTATTCAAGCTTTTAGATTTTTACTCAAATAAATCAAAGTTATTTATTTAAGTAATGATAGCTTTGAACAAGTTATTTCTTGAAATTTTATATTTATATATTTTCTTATTTTATAGTAAAGATACTTTTGATATTCTTTTGATAAAGATTTTAAAAAAATTTTATCAAGAATTTTATTAATGTTAAACCTGTTTTTTAAAATATTAAATGTACTATAGGTACTATATACTTTAGTTTAATATAATACTTTTCTCAGTTCTTTGGAAGTAAATAAAAAATTATTATACTTTAAAATTTCTAGTAGTTTTTTAAATATAGTTTTAAAAACTTAAAAAAGTTGTAATATGTCTATTCTTCACTATCATTATAATATATTCTTTTTTTTTATTTTTTTATAACTTGAGTGATTTTGTCTATTACTTTATTAAGGAAAGCTTATAAAAAGTATAAGACTAATCTAAAATACATAGTATATAAATTAAATCCTTCTAAATTCAATTTTAACTAACTTGGCTACCTCATAGGTACTCAAGTTTGATCTACTACAGAAGCTCTTTTTCTCTCAAAAACTTTGATCTGTATGAACAGATTCCTCAGAATTTGATCAATGATAGCAACTTCTAGCCTATAATTAAGATCCTAGATCTCTTCTAATCTAATTTATACTAAGCTAAAAGTAGTTAACACCTAGTCTCAAGATATAAAAAGTTTAAAAATTGTTATATATAATAGAATACAACTACATATTATATAAATATAACTTATAAGGGAAAAATTTACTATCGAATTAAAAAACCTTTATAAGTAAAAAAGAGATAAAAAAGAAAAAAAAAAAAGAAGTCTCTCTTCTTAACACAAAGAAAAAAAGAGAAACAAAAAGTAAAAATATAATGTTATGCAACAACAAGAATGTATATCTCTAGTATTCAAAGTAACTCGTCTGAATATTAAATTCTAATTAGATCATCTATATGATGGTAATATATGTGTTTGTTGTCTTGTCTAAATTGTATATCAACAAATAACTTACCAAATTAGGAAGTAGTACAGGCTTGCTAATCTTTTGTCAGGAGTTCACCAAATCCTCTACTTTTATTATTTTTTGATAAAAAGAAATTCAAAAGACCTGAGAAGAAGAGAAAACAATACTAAAAGAAACTTTAAAGAGGGAAATATACTAAACCCAGTTCTAGTATTATAGTTAGAGCTTCACATCTTACTTCTATAGCTTCTTTCTTCTTCTTATTTTATTTTAATTCATAGACAATACTTTGTATTTATATACAAGTTTCTATATATACACCTTACCAAGAGAGAGCCTCTTACAACTGGACTTACACTACTTATAACTAGACTTTTATACTCATACTAGTCAAAATATATAGTCTACTAGGTGAGTATTAGAGGTACTACTAGACTTCTAATATAAAAACAAAATTTTTCATTTGCTCTAATATTGGTGTTGATAATTGATAGAAAGAGTTGTCTGACACTTTGTCCAAATTGTTACATTTTATTAAATTGTTAAAAAAACTTTTGACAATATATTTCTATTGATTTGTTGCAAAAATAAGAACTTCTTCGTCATCTTCAACAAAAATATTATGATTAGTATTATTATTTTTATCTTCACTAGAATAGATAATAATAATATTTTTATTTAAAACTTCATCACAGCAAATTTTATCAAAGTAAATTTCATTATAGCAAATTTCATCATAGCAAATTTCATCAGAGATTTGATGAGTTCTATTATCAAAAATTTTATTATAATATATTTCATCATTTTCTGAACTATTCATAGTATTAGAAATCGAATACTTGCAAAGGCATATTGAATAATCTCAGACCTAATTTCTGTTTATGATTCAAGTACCTATTCATATACAGTATATAGATCTGCATATTTCAAGTTTCTTTTTTTAGTTTTTTCAGAACTACTACTTACTATCTATATATGCTAGTGATGACAAAGTGCTACTTTGAAAGAATAATTAATAGCAATATCAAGTGATTAGTACATAGAAGTTAAACTACTAGGAATAACAACAAAATCATTATTATTTTTTTTAATATTTGTCTTAATAGCATCAGTAAAATATTCTCTAAATAAATCAAATACAAGAAGAGAAGGCTTATTTTTTTGATCACTTAGTCAGTCTCTATTATAATTATCAACTCAGATCAGCATACCCTGTTCATCTATCTAACCTTTCTTATGAAAAGAAACAATTATACTGAGAGGAGATGAAGGCTTAGTTTTAGACCATCTTTGACCCTTAAATATGATCATAGAGAAAAGCTTTTAGCTATCAGTGAAGCATATTAAAACTACAGTAAAGTGATTATTTTTATTTCTAGTTGTATAAATATATACTGTTTTAGTACTAATTTCTTAAATTATAAGATCACTAGCTATGTCAAATCAAACAGTGGTTTTATTAATATTATTCAAAAGGTAATTTTTCATATAATACAATTGGATCATATACTGTTGAAAATTAAACAACTTTTCTTTAAGACCTGCTGGTATTTTTTGTACTATTTTTGTTTTTTATTTTTTTTTATTTTTTTTAACCTTTTCAGCAAGTTATGCCAATACTTTATTTGCAATAAATTTTGTACTCAACAAAAATATTAGAATACATATTTACTCAAAATATATCTAACTACGCAATTTTTTAAGTATTAACTTACCCAGTTACTCTAAAGGTACCTATGTGCGATCTGCCACAGTGAGTCTTTTCCCTCATCATTACTATCTAATCTTTCGAAAAAATAACAACAAATCCCTGAGTGAACACCGCAGCCCATCATGACTTCTCGCCTATACAATAGACTACTACCAAACTGATAACAATTTTAATGTATTAGATAGAATATATGTATTAATTAAATAATATAATCCTATATATTTGATGTATTCTATTTTTCTGATATATTTTATAATTTTTATTTTTTCAATATATTTTATTAGATAAAAACAAAGTAATTACACTTATTAGTATAGTTAGAGTACGTATAAAATCTGATGTGCCTTTGTTTTCAGCTGAAGATTATTCATATATAATACAATGTCATAATATAAAGCCAAGATACAAAATTTTGAAGAAATTATTAGATAAATATAAAACATCGTCAAAACAGATTTATTAGATCTGGAGAGGAGAAGAAGATAATAGGGTCACTTGGGATCAACCTATACCTCAATCATATAAAATAAATAATATATCTAGCCACAAAATACCAGGCTTCAGCAATAATTTATCTAATATAAATAGCTGTAAAGCTAGCCTCTTGACTAATGTGAACCACTCTGAAGTTTTACCAGATAAATCAGCAAAGATGGGACGACCAAAGATTCAAAGTTCTACTTCCTCATGTGTAGTAAAAAAAAGTGTCTCTTCCATAGACAATACATCTAAGAGAAAGGCTGATCTTGAAAAATTAATGAAAGATACTGAAAGATTAGCTCCTATTCTTCTATCTTTGTCTCAGTAAGCTGAGAGCATCTTTCTGCAAGAACTCTACCTCCTATTCTTCTATCTTTGTCTCAGTAAGCTGAGAGCATCTTTCTGCAAGAACTCTACCTGTATTTAGAGCCATATCAAGCCACTCTTCAGTTTTTATGAGTCACTTTTCAAGTAAGTCATATTTTTTTTTAAATTCTCACTATCATACATATCTGAAACTTGTTGCTCTGATTCATTAACCTCTGTAGCCTCGCTAAAAGTTGGGATAGTATAAGTCTTCCCATATAACTTCATTCGAAATTGATTTTTATTTGAATCAAAAATACCTTGAACTTTTCGAATCCATATCATATCTAAACATAACATTAGTTCAGATTCACCATTATTAATACAAGCAAAATTTCCAGTAGCTGTAACAATCTTATCATCTTTGTCCTTTATACTAATTGGCACATCTGTATACCATCCTAATGATTCGAATATATGTTTAGAATTACCTTTTATAGCAAAGTCAAAAGGCTTATTAGCTTTCTACCTCAGGGCATTAATTGTTGCATCATTTACTCTTTCGAATTCATTCACACTATCTAAAAAGGAATTAGTAATCAATAGATCATTTATATTACAATGCAAGTATTGCAATAATGAAAACCATTCATCTGATTTTGATTCTTTTTCCTGGACTATATAAGACTGATACATTTTATGCATTGCTGGTGAAAGCTTTAGTAATAGTTCATCATACGTTTCAGGCTGACTAAGTTCTGGAAGAATTTTTTTATTTACCAATACCTGTTTTTTTTTTCTGACTGAGATAGAGTATGCCATTTATTCTCTTCCTTATTATATCCACCTTTTTTATCCTCATTATCATTTGAATCAGGAGATGCATATTAAGATTAGAAAGGTATTAGAAGAGAAAAGTATTGATATGTTGAATTTGATTTAGCTATAGGTTTTTTGTTATCAAGCATCATCCTCCCAAATTGAGATGTTATTTGACCGATTTCATCTACTTTCGACTCTATTCTATCTATTCTGGCATTTTGATTTGATGAACATAATCGTTCTGGTTTACTTGCTATGGGTAGAAGAAAAGCTTTATCTAACTATTGTAGTGCTTCTTCTCTAGAAAGATTTAACTATCTAGGATCTCCCTAATCTGCATAAAATTCATGTATTTGTTCATGATCTTTGGGTAGAACTAGAGAGCAAGATTTTTTGAATTACTGGCTCATTTTTGATTTGAATTCAGTTTTCAATTTTTTAATCTCGGCCTTGGATTCAGCTTTCTGTTTTTCTAACATAGCTTGAAACGATTTTTGCATTTTATCATATGAAGGAAATACTGGTTGTAAAACTATAGATTGTGATATAATACTGTCATTCTGCTTTGCTAATAATTTTTTCTTTGGTTGTACTTGATCAGAGTTTTGATCTACATATAAACTAGAATGTTCAAGCCATAGATTTTTTAATAAAATGAAAAATTCATTAATACCTGCTATATTTTTATTTCTCATCTAACTATAAAGTTCTCAATCACCTAATAAATGAGTTTTAAGAGTTTCTAATACTTGTGTATTATCATCTGCTATATCTAATAATAGTGGATGAATTTGGGTTTCATAGGTATCAGGATTATTAAAAAGTTGAAATCTTTTTTAAGATAATCTTAAAATAGCTGATTGGCTAGTTCCAACTGTTTCTCGTTGATATTTTGCATTTAACCATGCTCTTAAAGTATCTGGACTATCAATATTAACTGCTGGATTTACAAAATTATTTTGAGGTAGTACTGGTGCATATTTTCTTGCTATTTTACTTTTCATAATTTCGACTTTGATAGCATCATCAAAATCTCCAGCATTTGCATTTTCAAGAGCTATCATATTTGGTATATCAGATGCCCATGCCTGTATAATCATATCACAATAATCACTAGGTGGCATTTAACTCATATATTATGAAATTGGATTTAACAAGGTAGATACATATTTCAATGTAGGTAAACATCTTGCTTCTGCCATATTGTATGGATTATTCTGTAGCGCAAAAATTTGTTAATTTAAATTTAAAATATTCTGGCAAGAATTAATTTCTCGAGTCTTCTATTTTTGATACCAATTAAATACCTAGACGCGATTGAATTCTAACAAGTCAGCCTCAGCTTTGCACCTTTGATATATTAGCTGAAGAGCTAGCTTTTCTCCTAGCAACTCACCAATACAGGTCTGCTTTCTTGCTATATTATTTATCTTTCTGTTTACTTGATTTTGAGCATTAGTTCATAACTGATCACGCTCTAGCACTGCTTGATCATGCTCCTGCCTATATATATCATGATCATATTGCATATTCACCAGGTCTTGTTACAAGTTAGTATATTTATGTCGAATTAACCTTGTTGCTCTTTTAATTTAATTTGTTAAAATAATTTTACATATTGTTGTATTAGCTAACTCTGCTATTGTAGCTATGTCTAAATCAAAAGTATATAAGTCTGAAGAATTTTCATCAGAATAGGAATCAGATTCATTTTCATTAAAATTCTATGCCTGTACATTTTGTAAAGCCTCTTGTGTATTTGTAAGTTCTAATCTATCTCAATATCTTAATAATGCTAATGCAAAATTTTGACAAAGCAGGTTTGTAATATAATTTTTTTGCTGATTTATTTTATTAATCCTATTTATTTGATTAACTCTTATTGTATTTATTTCTCGTTTAAGGCATTCATTTTCGTCTACTAATCTAGTTGTATAATCTTGTACTTTAGGTGTATTTCCAGCTGATTTAGATATCTCTCATATTCTGGTTTTTAATTTTGTTTCGCGTTTATCAAATTCTAATATTAATCTATCTTTATTAGAAATTTTTTTGTCTTTCTTTTTATTTTCTTCCTCGAGTTAGTGAACAATTCTTTTTAATTTTGAAATTTCTTCTATTAATTCTTCTTTCTCTTGTGTAGAGAGTTCGATAGCATTATTTAACTCTTCTTCAAGAAATCTTATTTTTTCTTCCCTTATACTAATAATTCTTTCTAAGGTATATAGACATTGTTCGAAATTTCTATTTGATTCCGCTAATTGTGATACTACCTCATATAGTTTTTAGTTAGATTGTTGTAACTCCTCCATGTTTTTTATTACTATAATAAAACAAAGGAATGGAGAAATCCATAATTTATATTGATCCACAAAGGGCCCATGATTTGAATTAGAAGATTACTTTGCAAAAAATTTATTATAGGCCTGAAAGTTATTATCAGACTGCTGAAAAAATACATGATACATGTAGAAGAGTTAGACATAATTTTTCGTTAGCTATGATAAAAGATTGGTTAAACAAACAAGCAGTTTTCCAAATTCATAAGCCTTGCCCTAAATTTATTCAATATTCTTCTTTTAATAAAATACAAAATTTAAATGAAGTACATCAATCAGATACTACTCCCATGTCCCATGATAAAATTGGCAATAGAATTTACAAACACAGAGAAGTAATAAAAGATATAGCAACTAGATTCCGTAAAAGTTATACTTTAACTAATAAGTTATCAGCATCATTAGCTAAAATGTTTAAGAAAATTTATGATGATCCAAATTGCCTACTTATCTGGCCTACAGTTTTGATTATAGACAAAGGTACTGAATATTTAGGTGAGTGCAAAGATTTATTACTTAGCTATAGTATAAAAATTCAGTATGCTGTAACTAAGGAAGGTGTTGCTATTGCTGAACGTGATCATCAAAAATTTGAAAAACATGCTTTTTATAGACAAGATGCTATTGATTTTTGTTTACTATTAACTGAGAAATGTAGAGCTTGGGTTAAAGGCCTTCGTATAAATGATAATACTTTTAATAATTCTGTTACTCAATTAATACATATGACTTCTAATGAAGCTGTAAAAAGAGCATTAAAAGGTAAAAAAATATTTGCAGAGCCAGCAGTAAAACATAGAAGACCTGTTAGATTTGATGAACCACATTTGTCCTATAAAGATTTTGTTTGATATTTACTTAAACCTGGTGAGTTAGAATATAGTCCACCTATAAGATGGATTACAGATAAAAATTGGTCTCCTCAGATTTATCAGATTGAAAATACTTTAATTCATAAAGGTCAACCTGTTATGTATAAATTAGAAGGTGGACTAGAAAAAAAATTTGTTCGTGAGCAATTACAATTAATTAAGAAAGTTGAACTTCCTCCCACATGGGTACTCAAATAATAATTTACTTATCTATAAGTACATCCTCAACAGCTTCCTCAATTTC
>CAJVPM010001905.1:0-10945 GCA_910592325.1 Scutellospora calospora | reverse complement strand
GTGAGAGTACAACTAGCCACACATACAACTTTAGATTGTCTAATTTAAGTAGTCTACTCGAAGGTTCTACACTAGCTACTATATCTGAAATCTATTTGAAGATTACCTATTTAAACCCTTTGGCCCTATGACACTTACTCGTATTCTATCCTTGTTTTACCAAATTCACCTAACCCTATACTACTTCTCTTGGAAGACATCTGAGCTGACATTAGTCCACAAACTTTATAGTTCAAAGCCTAGACCCTATTACAAGATGTCTCTTCACCAACTCCCTAACCGATAAGATGCTATAGTACTAACTATACTATGCTATATCCCAATCTAGCTTGCATATACCCTTATTCGATATTCGTATAAACCCAGTTCCTACTGTGACCTTCCACCAGATCGGTCTTCTATATTTTTGGATGTTTTACGAGACAGATTCTTCCAATCCAGTTAGCTGCCAAGCCAGGTTAGTGTTGCTGTATAACCTTGTATAATAGACTTACTCGCATCCACTCAGTCGCATCTTTCAGCACAAATTTCTTTTACCAGATCAGGTGTAAACTGGTATGACTGTTGAAATCTATACTACTTCACTTAACTCGGGATTTCTACCATGCAGATCCCCTGCCTGTAGATCAGTGTACGTATATCATCCTGTGATTAACTACCACCACCCTGATATTTTTCCTATTAAGATTTATTCATGTAATATTACATCTCACTGAATGCTCTGTCATACTTCCAATATCCCAATTAGTATTGATGCAACGTGATTTACAGAATTACAACCCTAGAAATGAGCAAAGTTTACTGTAAGTTAGATACAGATGTCTAGGTAATTATTCAATTCTGTATATAGTAGGATTTGAACCCTAGACCTTTTGCATAGCGGTCCGGCAACCTAACCACTACACTAAGATCGCCAGACCTTAACAACACCTTTTTAAACCTTCAAACACAACAAAAAATTACTAACTAGATCAGCTACACAACTACACACAACCTCAAAATTATTATTTTAGGAAACTTTAACTCAGTTATAAATAAACATAACAAATCTATCTTATAACTATTCAATATAATGAACACAAGAAATATGAAAAGTCTTTTAAAATACTTTAATATAAACTCTTTTATATGAGCAAGATTCTTATCAAACAGCCAAATTGATGATATATGAGTTTTACCTACTCTAGCCTCTGCAATATCTATACTAGAATTACATATTGCTGAACTAATTACTAATAGTGATCACAAAATTATCTAAATTAAATGATACCCCAAAACATATATACAAAAATATAGAACAAAAAAAAGCAAACAACAAATCTTCTTATATAATAAAATGACAACAGATACTTGAACTGACTTTTCACAAAATATAAACAAATTCTTCAAGTTATATAAAGATGAACTAAATCTAAATATTAAAACAGATATACAACTCAACAAATACTGGCACCTACTCAATCATGCAATCAAACAAGCTACTAATAACAATATCCTCTAATTCAAAGTTGCATCTAAAACTTACTATATCTTTATAAAGAAAGTAATATACCTACATACTGCTCTAAAAAAAATCAACAAAGTGATCAAAACTCTTCATCACATACTAGATATAAACTCTATTTAACTTATACTAATTAATACAAATATCCAAGATATAAACAAATATACTAACTTATCAATTTCTATATTTACTGAAAATTTAGCTATAACTGAAACATCTCAAGCCTTCTTTCTAACATTAAAGCAAACATAAAAAGCTATATACCAAGTCAGAAAAATAAAGAACAACATTATATATATACTAAAAATCAATGACTATATACTCAATTATCAAAATAACTTTTCTATAAATATAACAAAAATGATAGACAGTATTCTTCAAAGATATGTAAATCTAGTAATTTTACATAATATCACTAAATCTAATAAAATCATTACAGAACTAAATAAAATAAAAGAAGAAATTAGAAAATATTTCAAGAGTGAACCAAATCAAATATACCAAATTATAACAAATAGTCTGAGTGAGAAAAAGACTACTAATCACAAAACTTGATTAATAAATTATAGTATAAAGAACTATTGAACCTAATAACTTTATAAGAACTTCAAGAATACATAAAAGAATCCCTGCTTAGAAAAGCTACTGGACCCTAACAAATATCAAATAAAATGCTCAAATATCTTAATAACACTACAATAATATCACTACTCAGAATTCTAAATGCATATTTAAGTCTACAAAAAATTCACAAGATGTGAAAGAAAAATAATATTTACCTTATCTCCAAAAAAAAAAACTTCAATAGACAACTCAACACTACTAGACCTATTTTACTTATAGAACATACAAAAAAATTTTTACAAAAATCATTACTAAAAGATTAAATTCTATATTCAGCAAATATTCTATTTTATATCACAGTAACTATATTATACTTTCTAACACTTTTACAGAAATATTTTTGCCACTATTACATATATTATTAAAGACTTTTAGCTAAAAGACAAAGAGCTATAGCTTTTTAGCTAAGACATATCAAAAGTATATGACTCTGTATATATTTCTCTATTTAAAAAAGTACTAGAAAGACTTAAACTTTTAACAAATATTATTATACTAATTATTGATATCTTTACAAAATACTCAAACTTAGTCATTATTCACTTTAAGCTCATATAATTATATCTAGTTCATGATAGAATTGACTAGAGAAAGACAATAACTCTACTGCTTTAGCAAATCTATTACAATTCACTACTCACAAATATCTACAACAACATATCTAGCTACTCTATTAACACAATATATACTTACTAAAATACTATAAAGTATCTTACAAAAAATATACTAGCTCTTGCCTACATGGACAACACTATCTGGATTGCTTAGTCACAAGAAGAACTACAGAATATACTAAAAATCACAACTTCTTTCTTCACTTTTACTAACATAAAAGTTAATTCAAATAAGTCAATACTTGCAGTAAATAATTCCAGAAATACAAACCTAAGTATAACCTTCAACCACATAATCAACAATTCAATCAACTCAAAAGAGACCTTTAGAATTCTTAGATACTAATATACTCTATTCAAAAACTACAAATCAACTCACAAAATTATTAAAGAGGAAGCAGAAAATATAATCAAAAGAATCCAACATGCAAAACTAACTGACAAACAAGTAGTATATATTATCAATACTATACTACTAATATGTATCTCTTATAGAATCCAAAATACTTTTCTTCCATCTACTCTCTGTGAAAAACTTATAAACTAATATATCTCAATTGTTAAATACAAAGCTAGTTTATTATGAATATTCTCTAGCTTAACAATACATCACTACTGTATTTACAGCCTACAAACTATTAAAGATATCCAAATACAACAATCTATATTTTTAATATCTAGACAAATTAACTATTCAAATTTCTCAGACTCTTCATTACGAATTTATTTACAATAAATTCAAAACTCAATCTATTCTAATACCTTAATTTTTAGTGAATTTCCTTATTCTTTGCAACTAAAAGAAACTATAACTACTACAGTGAAAATGCTTTTACACTTTCAATATATGCAACTAAGTATTAACAGTGATAATAATGATTAGCCAATACTACTACAAATGCCAAAAAACTCAATAGATCTAGTTCTAAAAAATATTACTATATCACATTCCTTAAAAACCAAATTAAACAACTTAAGTATTCATTATATTAAACAGTATACAGACTACAATAACCTAAATACTCTAACATAGTTTTAACTACCTCATATATTACACTAAATACCTAAAGAAAAAAAGTTCCAATAGTATCAGCTACTAACCAATGAAATAAAAACAAAATTTCTTCTAGATTCTATTATACTCATCATATCTAATCTATACACACACAACAACTTACTAATTCAAAAAACTTCTTAGATAATTGAATACACTAATATACTAAATAATATAAGAAGAGTTTTATTAATTAATAACCAAATAGCTATAGTTATCTACTGGATCATTGACTCTACTAACAATAAGCTAACACTCTGTTTAAAATGTAACCAAAATGATTCAAAACTTAACAAACAAAAATACACAAAAAATATTCATGCAAAGAAGCTAAAAAAGCTTATAGTCGATAACAAAAAATATTTATATGCAAAGATACAAAATATTAACTTACATCTGAAACACCAAAACAATTATAACTTACAAAAAGTATTATAAAAAAAATATCTAAATACTTCAAAATTATACAAGATACAATAAAAGATGAGCAAATAGCAAACTACTTGTGAAAGTTATATCAGCAATTAACTAAATATAGTCAGATAATATTTCAATTTACCTCAAAAAAAGAAATAATAGATAATATAAAAAAAGATACTATAGTTTGCAAAATCCAAAATACTAACTACTAATTTCAAGTAACAACTGATATATAGCTAACTTACCTTAAGATATTCATAACTACTCTAATACTTATATCTCTAATCTCACTAAATGAAACTTTTATACAAATCAATACTGATAACAAATAAAAACAACATTATTTAGTAATATACTATCTAATGACTAATTTTTTAAGCTGTGACTTGCTCAGTTATCCTATAGATATCTATGTGCGATTTGCTATAGTGATCTTTGTTCTATCTTGAAACAGTTTATAATCTATAAACTATAAGTTAAAATAGGAAGGACTCTACAGCCTATCATAACTGATTTTAACTCTAACTAGCTATTATTCCCTTTTTTACTTTTTTGGCTATACTATCTAACACTATTTTAAGGCTAAAATTACTAACTTCTATATTTTCATCTGCTCTTTTAGTTGTTTTTTCCCTTGTAGGTATTTTTCTTTAATTGTTCTTTTCTTTTTCTTTTCATGAGAATTTTTCTTTTTTCAAGATCTTTTCTTTTTTCTCCTATATTTCTATATCCTTGCATCGAAATTTTCATATTTCTTTATATATAAGTTCTATTCAAATATGCCAAAATAGGCTCTAAAATTTAATCATTATTTTTTTCGAACTGATGATATTTTTGATTTTTTCTATATCATTTTTACTGAGTATGCTTCTTACCTATTCTTTCTTTTTCTGTTGCCTTTCTTTCTGTTTACATTAAATAGCCTATTGTATACTTTTTAAATCACAATTTTCTTCCTTTCTTTTGTCTTTATCAAGCTATTTTCATATTTGTTCTTCAATTTTTTTATATGCTAGATATATTTTTTCATATATAATTATATGTTTAATTGTTTTTTTTTCTTTAGCATATCTTTTGCATGAGCTATTTTTATATAGTTGCAGTTTTCTGCAGTTTAAGACTTCAATTATTAGAAGAAGGTTTTCGATATATTTAATTTTGAATAGGTATAAGTGGTTTACTTCTGAATTTTGGTATTGCATATAACAGCTTTTAAGAATGCTTTTAAATATTTTCTAGTTTTGTTTTTGGATCTTTGCTTGGTATTCTTTATTATTTTTCTTTCTTAATTATATCTATTCTGATTGTATATTGTTTAAACTACCTTTTTGAAGGTCCGGTGATCTAGTGTAGTGGATAGGTTGTCAGACCGCCATGCAAGAGGTCTAGAGTTCAAATCCCACTGTCGACAGAATTGAATAATTACCTAGACATCTGTACCCAACTTACGGTAAACTCTGTCCGTTTCTGGGGTTGTAACCCTGTAAATCACGTTGCACCAATATTGTTCAGACATTGGAAGTGTGATGGAATGTTGGAGTTGTGTTATACGAATAAATCAAGATAGGATCTACAGGCAGAGGATCTGCATAGTAGAAACCCCAAGTTAGGTGAGTAGTATGGATTTCGACAGTTACGTTAGTTAACGCTTGATCTGGCAAGGATTTCTGAGTATGAATTGAGTGGATGCGAGTAAGTTCGCAGTGTAACGCAGCCTAGTGCCTTGCATTTAGCAGCTACACCAACTTGGCTTGGCGGCTAACTAGATTGGGAGGATCTACCTCATGAAACATTCAGAAGTCTAAACTGGTAGAGGGCCACAGCTAGAACCGGGTTTGTACAAACATCGAATAAGGGTGTATGTAAGCTAGATTGGGAAATAGCGTAGCATAGTTGGGTATCGTGACACCCATCTGTTAGGGGGTGTTGTAGTAGGACTTATTCAGGTAAGACTTAGGCCCATAACAGTAAAGTTTGCGACTAATGTCAGCCTGGGTGCCTCCCAAAGTAGAGTAGCATGGGGTTATAGGTTTAATTGTAAGAGTAGTACTTGCAGTAGTGAGATAAGGCCAGAGAGTTTAAATAGGGAATCTTCTAAAAGGTTTCAGATATGGCAGCTAGTGTAGAACCTTCGAGCGGACTACTTAAAATAGACAACCTAAAATTGTACGTGTGGCTAGTTATACTCTCACAATATGTATCACTTTCAAAACTTATGAAATTAATAAAGTTAAGCCAATAGCATTTGTATAAAAAAAAAAAAAAAAAAAAAAAAAAAAAATACTTAGGTTTTTCATTAAATTAGGTATTAACTAGCTTGACTATTGAAATCTATACTACTTTACAAAACTCAGCATTTCTACCATGCAAGTCTCCTGCTTGTAGATTCTATCAAGATTTATTTGTGCTATATAACTTGAATATTGCATCACACTTCCAATATCTGATTAATATTAGTGCAATATGATTTACAGAGTTGTAACTCCCAGAAATAAGCAGAGTTTACTGTAAGTTAGGTACAAAGCTCTAAGTAATTAATCAAATTTGTCAACAGAGAGATTTGAACTCCAGACCTCCTGTATGACAGTCTGGCAACTTAATCACTATACTAAGATTACCAGATCTAATATTTTCTATTATTAGTCACTCTAGTTAGTTATTCTCTTTAAAGAAATAGAAGTAATATAACAATAGGTAAAAAAAAGATAAAGACAGTAAACTCTACTTAATTAATATAAAAAAGAAAAAAAATATAATATATGCAAAAAAAGATATAAACTTTTTTAGATATTTAGAAGTTTGAATTAAAACAAAAATAATTAAAATTGTAGCTTAAAGATTTAGTGATCTTAGTATAGTAGTTAAGTTACTAAACTACTATATAAGAGATCTGAAGTTTAAATCTTACTATTAATAAATTTGAATAATTATTTGAACCTTTGTATTTAACTTATAGTAAACTCTGCATATTTTTGGAAGTTGTAATCTTATAAATTATAATAAACTAATATTAATCAAATATTAGAAGTATAATATAATATTCGAATTATATTATATAAATAAATCTTGATAGAATCTATAGACAGAAAATCTGCATAATAGAAATCCTGAATTAGATAAAATAGTATAGATTTCAATAGTTATACTAGTTAATACTTAATTCAGAAAAAAAGTCTGTATATGAAAGATACAAATTGAGTAAATATGAATAAGTTTGCTATATAATATAGTCTAGTATCTTGTATTAATTTTTTTTTTTTTTTTTTTTTCCTTTGACAGTTATGCTTTACACATTTATTAGATAAAGAGTTACAGATAGCTAGTTTGCATAAGATTTAACTTAATACAAGAACCTATAGTTCCTCCCTATATATCTAATTTTCTAATAGAAAGCACTACTTGATACTCTATTTGCATACGTGCTCAAATGTGACCTGTCATACTAAAACCTCCTTAATATAAAGAAAAAGAGAAGTCTAGACAATTTTGTCTGACTGTCTAGGAAGACAAACATTGATAAAAGTAAAATAAAATTATTATTTATAGTAAAAACAAAGCCATATACTACACATAATATTCAAAGTAAAGTTAGGAAAACTTGCTAACAAGATAAAAACCTAACAACCTAAAAGGAAAAGATACAAAACAAAAACAAAAACAAAGAAAAAGAAAATAAAAAACATCTTATAAGAATTATAACCTAGATATATAATCCTATCCAAGACTGAGTAGTTAAAAATTATAAATGCAAAATGCACTTATTTGCAAATATCTTTAATATTTGATAACAATTCAGTTATTTTGTCGAACATATAATAGCTTATTATTATTGCAGTAAACTCATTGTTTACATTGCAAAATAAAATCACGTGTTTGTTGTGCTAACTTTAAAACACATACATGTTTGTTGTTGTAATACTATAAGCCTACTTCCAAATTTATCAATGATATGCATGCCGATCTTTAGTAGGGAGTGAGCTCCATTCTCTACTTTTTGTACAAAAAATACTCCAAGTTCACTAAACAGTTGAAACCATTCCCAAGACTAACTAAAGATTTAGAAGTAAGAGTAAAGATATCCAAAATAAACTTAAAAAGCATAAGGAGTGGTGTTATACTTAACTCTATCCAAGTATTTTCTTTAACTTTTATATCCACAGAGCTTATTTTTAATGATAAAGTATATAAAATATATACAAGATATATAATATATACAATATATTAAAGCACCAATAATCTATGAATAGCTCATAGCCTACTCTTTAATGAAAGAACACATTTTATTAAACTTCTGGTTTTTCTAGTCTCACTCATATATATTATGTTAAAAAATAGAGTATTATTATATGTATAAAAGTTTTTTCTTTTCATCATTATTTTGGTTTTAAAGATCATTGAGAAGAGTTTGAGAAAGTTTAAATGACTTTTAATAAGTATCTTGTATTAATAGTAGTACTAACTTGGCTTAGTAGCTAACTAAATTTGAAAAGATCTATTTTATAAAATATCTGAAAACATAAAAGACTAATTTGGTAGAAAGCTATAATAGAAACTAGGTTTATATGAATATCTATAAAATTATATACTAGCATAAAATAGAATATAGCACAGTATAGTTAAAGTATTATGTAGCTTTCTTCTAATGAGAATTAATAAATTATCTTAAAATAAAGCTCTTTCTAATAGGAAATCTAAGATACAAGCTAGTTTAAATAATCTTTAATGAGATAACATGAGATTATATAAGTTTAAGAATAAAATTAAATTGATATTAGTAATGATTAAGTACTAGAAAGTTTAAAATAGAGTAACTACAAATAGATACTAGATATAGCAATTAGTAGGTAACCTTCAAGCAGAATTTTTAAATAGATAATAATTAAAATTATATATGTGACTAATTATACTCTCACTAACTAATATAAATTTACTAATAATCTAATAAAAATTAACTAGTATTGAGACTTTGTTATAACAATAAAAAATAAATTATAGTTTAAATATTATAAGAAATAAGATAAACAAAATATGCCCTTCAACAATTCTAGAAAATTCACCTCTTATCTATAAAATACTTCTTACAAATCCATATAGTTTAATTACTAATAGTCTTAAAAACAATAAAATTCTTTTTATTAAACAAATTACTATAGCTAATAATAACTATTTTCTGCTATAGAATAATATCTACTTTCGAACAAACAAACTAATCAAAGGACACACACCTAATTAGTTTAAGCAAATCTTATAACTTATCCAAACTAATATAATTCCTAATATTTAGCTACAATTAAATCTATTTCAAATCAATTCTTTTATTAATTCAATCAATCTTATCTTATCAAACTCCTCCTTAAACTACTTTTTATTCAAACTTCACTTTTTAAATACTCAAAACCTCTATATTTCTCACTATCTTAACTTTCAACAAACTCTACTTTATATATACCCTCAGAACAAATATTATTAATACAAATACTATCATTACCAAATTCAAATCTCTCTATTCTTAATCTTGCTTATATTAAAATCAACAAATATAATAATCTAATTTTAATTCAAATATACTACAAAGAAATTCTAGCCCTTATCCATATTTATAATATTACTAAAAATTAACTAATTCTTCAAATTTTACTACAATTAAACTTAGGACCTGAAATACAACTAATACAACAAACTATTAATTCATCTACTTATCAAAATTAATTAACTAACCTCTTTAATCTATTAATAATTTACAAACAAATAACTTATAATTTTATACAGATGCCTCAATTAAAAATATACAAACTTCTAATATTCAAGCAGGCATAAGATAGATTTGCATGAACAATATATCTATTAAATTTAATGCAGCATTACTATCTTATTCAGACTCTATTCATACTGAATTATTCTCAATTATTATATTTCTACTTACTATCCTAACAAATTCTACTTTAACTATTTTTACAGATAGTAAAGTAGCAATTAAAAATCTAACAAATATCTTTCCTATTAAACTAATTCAAAACAAAAACTAGGATATATTATAAATAATCAACTCACTTAAAAATTCCAAAAACCTTAATCTTATACTATCCAAAATTAAATCTCACTCTACAAACTCTCTCCATAATCAAGCAGACTTACTTGCTAAACAAGAAACTTCCAAACTTATCATTGAACTCTTTCTTCTTCCATTTGATCTCCCTACTCATTTTCTTTGGAATAACTATCTCATATCACTTAAAATTCACTTTTTTATCAAATCTATAATAACAATTCATAAACTCTTATTATAGACCTTACTAAAACTCTTTCAAAATATTATAGAAATTAAATAGGCTTTAATGTTTAAAATACTAAACTCCCTTGAACACAATTCACAAATTTAGATATTCTGCATTAAAATTCTAA
Source organism: Scutellospora calospora (assembly GCA_910592325.1). NCBI lineage: Eukaryota > Fungi > Glomeromycota > Glomeromycetes > Diversisporales > Gigasporaceae > Scutellospora > Scutellospora calospora. Next base: position 327 of record CAJVPM010001905.1, on the reverse strand, counting down.
CAAATAACTTACCTACAATACAAAATCTAAATATTTGCTATCTCAATCTATATACAACTTCTAACTATACACAGTGTCTAACTACTGAAGATACAATTCATATTCTTCTCTGTTCTAAAAACTCTTCAAATATTCAACAATCATTAATTAATACAATTAATAATATTCTAATATCACTTATAATTTTAGCAATCTCTGCTTATACACTTCTTAACATCCTTCTATACTTTACATTAAACTCTTTAATTCTCTAATATTACTATATACTGTCATCTATAATTAGTACTTTTCTATTTATAATATATACTAATATCAAAAATATTATTA
>CAJVPM010001904.1:0-10946 GCA_910592325.1 Scutellospora calospora | reverse complement strand
TTTTTATAATATAAAGCTAAATCTGTTTAGTAGAAATATAAATTTATAATTTAATCTATCACTATTTCAATAACATTCAATTCAGACTTTTATAATATTAATTAAAATTGTTTCATATTGATAATAATTTTTATATAATAATTTTAAATTTCTGACATCGATATTAATTATTTCAAATAAATTCTAATCATTAATTAACAATATTTATCAGTATAATTGATTAAATCATTTTTTAATGATTTTTAATAGTTAATCATTATTTATCAATTTATATAGTAATCGATTATATGTGACAGAGGGAATTTAAATCGATATATATCTTTTATAGATATATATCAATATATATCCTCTAATAAAATTTGGTGATGCATTGAAACTCCTTTTTGAGAAGAATTCATAGATGCTATTTACCTTTATATTAAAAAGATAAGCTTATTTTATATTAGTTCTAATTGACACAATTTGGCAAACAATTTATTTGATTCTGAATACAAAGTTAGATAGTAAAATTTAGCTATGATTCTTAAGGAAGCAACAAATATTATATTAGTTTCAGATAGATAGACAAATATTCAATAAGAATCTGTTATAAATTTCATCCTTTGTCTTCCTAAGCTAATCTTTTATAATATGAAGTATTCTGACTCAGAATCTCATATTATAGAATATATTTATAATGAGCTAAAAACTATAATAGAAAATATTAGTCCTTCTAAGTTTGTTAATATTATAACAGATAATACAAGTTCTATATGAGCAGCTTAGAAGTTGCTGAATAAAGAATACTCTTGATTTTTTTTTTTTTTTTTTTTAAACTTAAGTAATCTTGCTCTTCATTTTATTAAGAGAATTACATCACACGTAGTAAAGCAAATACAAAAAATTAAAAAGGAATAACTCTATTCTAATCTTAAGAAAAGAATACTTTTAATTTTTTTTTACAATTCAGCAGTTATGCCAAGACTTTATTTAGATTTGCTTTCCATTTGAAAACAATATTATCTAGTTATATACTATCTAATGACTAATTTTTTAAGCCCTGACTCACCCGGTTATCTCAAAGATACCTATGTGCGATTTGCTATAGTAATCTTTGTCCTATACTCAAGTAGCTAAAAAACAATAGACTACAAGAAAATATAAGAAGGATGCTACAGCCCAGAAAAGAATACTCTTAATTAATTTGTTTGAGCTATAATATATATATTAGAAATCTTCTAATTAAAGACATACTTAAACTTGATTAAATTGAGAAATTAATCAATTATGTAAAATAGATTATTAATTTTTTTTTGAGGATATTATATTAAAAAATTAATTTTACTGAGCTAGCCAAATATAATTACCTTAATTCAACCTGTTGACACATATTAAGGAACTTGTTTAGATCAATTTGATATAAATTAGAAATTCAAATAACTATTATATACCCTGAAATTAGTAAAAAAATATCATAGGATCTTAAAGAACAAATACTAAATAATTTATTATAGAAAAAGCTAGAAAATTAGCTTCTTTTCTGATACCTTTTGTTAGGCTTATATATTTATTTGAATCAGATAACCTTTGCTTTTATATACCTATTCCGAATAGCAAATATTTTAAGAAATGGTTAACTTATATGACTTGAATTTGAAATTTAAACTTAAAGTTTTTGAATTAATTAACAAACAGTTTAATTTTATATTTTATCCTATAATAGCAATTACGAACCTTTTGGATTCTCAGTAAATTTTTAAAATTTTAATATCAATATACAATATAATATAATATATTAAAATTTAAATTAGAATTCATGAAAAATCATTAAAACCAAATGATCTTAAAAATATTATTGTTTTATATGTTGAAAAAATTTATTTATATGAGATTGTAGTATGTGTAAATATTATATATTTATTAAATTATTAATTTTAAAAATTTTTTATTTATAAAAAGATTTATTTATACAAAAAATTCTTTACTTATATTAAAAAATTTTTAGAATAATACAAAAATATATCACCAAATCTGACAAATTTTTTGAACTTATTTATCAAGTTCTTTCTGTTCCAGCTTCTTCAGCTACTGCAAAACAATAATAGTTTAACTGTAGTTTTATTCATAATAAATATTATACACATTTGGATAATAATCAGGTTAAAAAACTTGTTGCAGTTTATTAAAATTTGAGGATTCAAAAAGAAATTGAAAATGACAGTTAGTTTGAAGATGATATTAATTTATAATCATGTATTTAAATAATAGAAAAAATGAGTATTAATAAAAAAAACAATATATATAGTCAAATCATCAACAATTTTATATTAGATATAATTATAAATATATTTCAAAAATAATATAATAAAACTTATCTGTAAGAACGAACATTGCCTCAATTTAAGAATATCAAGAAATCTGACTAATACAAAAATTAACTAATCAAATACAAAAATTTCAATTCTAGCCTCAACCACTGATGTTTTAAAATGTTTTTTAAAATATTATAAAAAACATAAAAAACTGTTTAAAATATTTTTTTTCTATCCTTATATTCAATATCCAAGTATTCAAAATATTCAAACTATCTATAGTTTTAAATATTTTAGTAATAGAAATAAAAATTATAATTATATTCTGAAAATAACTAAAATTAAGATTAGCAATACTCTTATATTCTTTATTTAATTCTAAACATTTTTACTTAAAAGATTTAAATAGGTTATTTTAATAAATTTTTGAGTAAATTCATTTTATTTTTTTGTTCAAAATGTCTAAAATCTTATCCAAAAGCTGTCCACGTATATCACTGCCTTATTCTACAGTATAATTTGGTATGGCCCAATAAAAAACGAATAAACTTGTCTTCTAAGTGAAGTTCTCTAGGAGTCTGATCTTTTTTAGGTTCTTTTGCACAGTCAGATTTTTTAGTTAACCGGCAATTGATCTACACTAGCCAATCAGACAAACTTCTGCCTATGAATACAGGGGTAGTTAGAATTTCGACATTTCGGGATAGCTAGGGTACTATAATTTCGAAATTTTCGTTTTTTTTTTTTTTTTTATTGAAGTCATGTTTCTTTACAACCTAACTTTACAACCTCCGACCACAATTAATGTTGCCGTGGTTGGTCACTTTTCAGGAACAAAACAACAAGAGATTGTTGTTTCCAGAGTAACACGCCTAGAATTTCTTAGGGCAGATCCAAATTCGGGCAAATTACAAACACTTCTAACACATGACGTTTTTGGAATAATTAGATCATTGACGCCTTTTCGATTGACTGGAGGCTCAAAAGGTGCGAAGATCTACCGTCACAACATAGAGCTTTACTTTGGGGCATTCAAGCTACCTTAAGGGTATACTCGAATTTTTATGTCGAACAATAATATTAACTTATCAGATCGTTCATTTTCCATGTATTATCCAATATAATTCAACAGACTACATTATAGTCGGATCAGATTCGGGTCGTATAGTCATTCTAGAATATAATCCAGCGAAGAATAAGTTTGATAAAATTCATCAAGAGACATTCGGGAAATCAGGATGTCGACGAATTGTACCTGGACAATACTTAGCTGTAGATCCAAAGGGGAGATCTGTTATGATCGGTATGTGTGTGTGTTGTTTAGCTTACTAAAGCCTATTTAATTAATCACGCGTATTTTTTGCCCATTTCACAGGTGCAATTGAAAAACAAAAACTTGTTTACATTCTTAACCGTGATTCTGCAGCCAATTTGACTATATCTTCCCCACTAGAGGCTCATAAATCGCACACTTTGGTACACCATTGCATAGGTCTGGATGTTGGTTTTGACAATCCGGTCTTTGCTTGTTTGGAGGTTGACTATTCAGAAGCTGATCTCGATCACACTGGTGAAGCATTTAATAGTACAGAAAAGGTAAAACGCTGCATATTGTATTATGGTCATTATATTTAATTTTATATATAATGAAAATTTTACATTTATGTTATTCTATTTTTTTAGATGTTAACATATTACGAATTAGATCTTGGTCTAAATCATGTTGTAAGAAAATGGAATGATCCAGTTGATGCGCGAGCCAACATGTTATTTGCTGGTAAATTAATATTCACAAAATTCACCTTATTTCTAGTAGACTTTATTTAATAATTCTTATTTAATATAATAGTTCCTGGTGGTAATGATGGTCCTTCCGGTGTACTAGTTTGTTCTGAAAATTTTATAACGTATAAGCATCAACATGCACCTGAACTTCGCGTGCCAATTCCACGCCGCAAAAATCCGCTCGAAGATCCTTCACGTGGACTCATAATTGTCGCAGGTGTTATGCACAAAATGAAAGGAGTTTTCTTTTTTTTACTACAAAGCGAGGAAGGTGATATATATAAAGTCACCCTTGATTACGAGGATGATAAGGTGAAGGCAATTAAAATTAAGTATTTTGACACCGTGCCCATCGCTGCATCATTATGCATACTCAGAGCTGGTTTTCTGTTTGTAGCTGCGGAATTCGGGAATCAGTATGTTGTTTTGTTACACCATAGTGTGTTTCAAGATGTTTCTCAATCTCTAACTGTTGCTTTTTGCTTTTCTATAGCCGGTTATATTCATTTACAAGCCTTGGTGATGATAATGATGAACCAGAATGGTCCAGTGAAAATTTTATGGACACTGATTTAAATCATCCAGCATTAGCATACTTTACTCCCAGAGATCTACAAAATTTGGAACGTGCTGATGAATTGGAAAGCTTAAATCCATTAATTGATGCCAAAGTACCATTTTCAAGTTTTACTCACATATAATTAATATACAATTTAATTGATATTTTTATTTGTATCAATTTAGGTTTTAAATCTTACAGATGACGATACACCACAGTTGTACACTTTGTGCGGAAGAGGTGCCGGTTCAACTTTCCGGATATTAAGGCACGGGCTAGAAATATCTGAGATGGCGGTTTCTGAATTACCTGGTAATCCTAATGCCGTTTGGACTACTAAGCTTAGATCCGATGGTGCGTTAAATGCAAATTTCAGATCAATATTAACTTAATAAATATATTATTGAAAGATATTAATTCAATCAGCTTTTTGCAGATGAATTTGATGCTTATATCATTGTATCATTTGTGAATGCGACGTTGGTGTTATCTATCGGGGAAACTGTTGAAGAAGTAACTGATACTGGTTTTCTTGCCACAACACCCACTTTGGATGTTCATCAACTAGGTGACGATGCATTACTCCAGGTTAGCTATGAAGAATCAGTTTCTATTTTTTATATTACAATAATTTAACATTGAGTTTATATAATAAGATATATCCCCAAGGATTGAGGCATATTCGTGCCGATCGACGCGTAAATGAATGGAAAACACCTGGTAACAGGGCTATAGTGAAAGCTACAACGAATAAGCGTCAAGTTGTCATAGCATTAACAGGCGGTGAGCTTGTGTATTTTGAGTTAGATAATCAAGGACAGTTGAATGAGTATCAAGAACGCAAGGAAATGACAGCAAACGTACACTGTTTGAGTATCGGGGAAGTTCCAGAAGGGAGACAACGGTCAAGATTTTTGGTAAGCTTATTTATGATTCTGGACTGTCAACAGTTCAATAAGTAACTGGTTATTGTATACCATAATAAAGGCTGTGGGTTGTGATGACAACGCCGTCAGGATCCTTTCTCTTGATCCTGACAATACTTTAGAAGTTCTCAGTACACAGGTGAGTTTCAGTAACCTTCCGGCTTCTTTCGTGTTATTAATTATTTACATATGAACTATTAATTACTACAGGGTCTAAGCGCGCCTCCACAATCTTTATCCATCATTGAGATGATGGATATTGGTACTGACGCTTCACATGGAACACTATACCTCAATATAGGATTACAAAATGGTGTGTTATTACGAACAGTATTAGATACGATAACCGGTGCATTGACCGATACGAGACAAAGGTACTTTACTTAGTAATGTTTTTATTGCAAATGTCAATCGGATAGAAATTTATAACTAGTTTGTTTAATCGTAGATTTCTCGGTGCTCGACCAGTAAAACTTTTTCAAGTCAAAATTCAGGGATCTCCCGCAGTTTTAGCGCTGTCAAGTCGGCCTTGGTTGAGTTATACTTTTCAATCCAGGTTACATCTTACGCCACTTTCATATGACATGCTTGAATACGGATCCAACTTTACATCTCCACAAGTTCCAGAAGGAATCGTGGCAATTTCTTCTAACACTTTGAGAATCTTTGCCGTGGAAAAGCTAGGGACAGTATTTAATCAAGCAACAATACAACTTAAATACACACCACGTCACTTTATTCTTCATCCATCTTCGAGAAATTTTGTTGTAATAGAGAGCGAACATAATACATTTTCCCCAGCAGAGAAAGAAAAGACACTGGAAGCCAAATTAAAAAATGGATTTCAATTTGATCCCAGTGTGTTGGAATTATCCCCAGAGACATTTGGCTTGCCCAAGGCGGAGCACGGAAAATGGGCATCATGCATTCGTGTTATAAATCCATTCCAAGGTGAAACAATGTCATTAGTCGAACTTGAAGATAATGAGGCTGCGTTTAGGTGTATATATTTGGTATATACTTCCTTATATATGTGAGTATACTAATAGATTTTTTATTTAAGTATTGCTACAGTAAACTTTCATGGGCAGAACAATGAACTATACCTTGTTGTTGGCACCGCAAAGGATGCAAATTTGGCACCACGAACATGTTCTGCGGGGTATTTGCATGTATATCAATTTATAGATGAAGGAAACGCTTTAAAACTTGTACATAAGGTAAATTCTGTAAATATATTTTTTAATGCGTTGTTATGATTGATTTAACTAATCACCTTTATTTGGCATTTATTTTTGTAGACACAATGTGATGATATTCCTTTAGCGCTGTTAGGATTCCAGGGGAGACTTGTTGCGGGCGTTGGTAAAGCACTGAGAATATACGATATGGGTAAAAGGAAATTGCTACGGAAATGCGAGTCAAAGGTTTGCTATTTTTCCTTATAAATTGGTTGATCATTATGCTTTACGATTAATACATATTTATATGCAGGCGATTCCAAATTGTATTGTTAATTTGCATACACAAGGAAATCGCATTATTGTATGTGATATGCAAGAATCAGTACATTATGCATCATACAGACCACACGATAATCGTATCATTATTTTCGCTGATGATACCACTCCGAGATGGATAACAACCACTACAATGATAGATTATGATACACTTGCTGGTGGTGATAAGTTTGGAGATTTCTTTGTTGATCGGTTGCCGGCCGAAACAAGTGAAGAAGTAGATGAAGATCCTACTGGAAATAAAATAATGTATGAAAAAGGATATTTAATGGGTGCTCCACATAAAGTATGTACATATATATATAATTACCCATTATTTTTTAGATAAATTTAGACGATTAAAGGTCCAAACATTGCATTTTAATTGGTCTTTGCACACATGTTTTATTTTATCACAGACAGATATGCATGTGTGCTATTGTTTATGATGTCTTTCGAACAATCAATATGTTAATATAAATATATATATATTTTTTTTTACAGGTTTCCATGATTGTACATTATCATGTAGGGGACATTATTACATCACTTCATCGAACAACACTTGTTGCTGGCGGACGTGAAATTCTAACTTATACTGGTATTATGGGTAGTATTGGAGTATTTGTCCCATTTTTGACAAGGGAAGATATTGAATTTTTCCAAACCCTTGAAATGCATATGAGAAACGAAGCCCCGCCTTTGGCGGGACGTGATCACCTTCAATATCGCAGTTTTTATGCACCAGTAAAAAGTATGGTTGACGGTGACTTGTGTGAACAATACAATTTATTACCAATGGATAAAAAAAAAATGATTGCTGAAGAATTGGACCGTACTCCTGCAGAAATACAAAAGAAAATTGAAGACATGAGAGTGATGGCAGCGTTCTAATATTCAAATTTATCATTATTATACATATCCATACTGAAATTGTTTAAAATTATAATATAAAAATTTATTATTCTTTGTTTGAATATAAATTTTATTAATAAATAGAAAATTTTATTTGCATTTATATATTAGTATACTTTTTTTAATAATTATAAATTATGTAAATATAAGCTAATTTTAACGTTACTATAAACAATTTTATAATACAGTATATGAAAGTTAACAGAATTCAAACAAATTGTTTTTTTTAAGGTCGCCTTTTTGGCTACCGGATTTTATTTAACGGAGTGTTACAAGAATATCTATTGTTTTGAGATTATATAATGTAACTAGCTACACATAATTTTAATTATTGTTTGTTTCATACTAAGCTGCTATACCTGTGATTTATCTACTATAGTCATCGTTAAGTTTTTCACTGCTGCCAATATGTTATATCTCAACTTGAATCAGGATTATTCGAACTGGAACAAAGATTAATTTGTAAACTGTGTTATACTACTTTTTATCGAAGATTAGACTATGATGACCTACAAAAAATATATTTTTATCAACAAAATGAAGGCAGAAAAACTTTTGTAAACTGTAAAGTTTGTAGAAAAGAAGAATTTAGATCACAGAAAATAGTAGTATTCAAAATCTATGATTCTGTAATTTAAAACATATGTATGTTTACAAAGCATATATTGATATCTTCTATAATCACAATTATAATTTTTGAATTAAAATTAAACATTATACTGAATTTATATGATATGTTAGAAGTATATATAATTTTAATTAAACTCTTATATTTAGACTAGCTAAAGTCTTGTTTAAGGAAAATAATCTTATTATTTAAGAAATTTTTGAACCACAAATCTATGATTAGAGAATCATAAATTACCAATGAATAAATTATCATTCTTACTAAGAGCAGAAAGAAACTTGTTTTATAATAATAAAAAAATAATCTTATAACAAACTAGAAGATTTTATAAATTTTAGTTACTTTAACTTTAATATATAGGTTGCTATTGCTAATTTAAAAAGAAGTTTTACTATTGAATAGAACTGACTTAGTTATTCATTAAATATATACAAAGAATATACTTTTAATACAATAAATGAGTAAAAATTTATCAAACAAAAAATCTAAAAAATGATAAAAAATAAACAGATACGAATTTCAGAAAGTTTTTAGATCTTATTAGTAGTACTTGTTAAAAGAAATAATAGTAAATTATAATTTTGTATAGACTATTAGAAATTTAATAGTATTATTAAAAAGGATGCACAGATCTGGTGATTTTAGTGTAGTGATTAAGTTGTAAGACCATTATGCAAGAGGTCTGGGGTTCAAATCTCACTGTTAATAAATTTGAATAATTATTCAGACCTTTGTACCTAATTTATAGTAAACCTTGTCTGTTTCTAGGATTGTAATGCTATAAATTATATTGTACCAATATCATCTAAATATTAGAAGTGTGATGAGGTATTCAGTGAGATATAACATTACATGAATAAATCTTGATAAGATCTATGAGTAGGGAACTTGCATAGTAGAAATTCTGAGTTGGTGAAGTAATATTATTTTCGATAGTCATATTAGTTAACATTTGATCCAGAAAGAAAACTATTATCAAAAGATGCAGATTAAGTCAGATGCATATAAATCTGTTCTACAGAGAGAATTAGTAATACAAACTTAGCTTGGCAGCTAACTGGATTAAAAGGATCTGCTTTATAAAATATCTGAGAAGATAGAATACAAAAAACTAGTAGAAAGCTATAGCAGGAACTGGGGTTGTATGAATATCTACAAGAGTCTAAGCTAGATGAATTTATAAAATAGGTATGGACTACTCTAGTAGATATGCTTTGAGATTAACTAGCTCTGCAATATCTACAATATATTAGATATAATATATTCTGAGAGAACCTAAGCTATTCTGAATAAATAGATCTGTAATGAGCTAGCTAGTTTAAGTAGTTAGGTGTTGTAGTGACATTAGATTGGATCTGTATGAGTTAATAAACTGAGTGTTTAAATAAATAACTTATAGGTAGGTTACAGATATAGTAGCATAGTGTAGAATTAATCAGGTAGTCTAATTACCTGTGTGGCAAACTACTTAAAATAGACAATGACTAAAGTTGTACGTATAGCTTGTTGTACATTCTTCAAGTAATTACAAATAGTAGGAATTATTAATGAATATCTTGTATGCAATTCTAATAAAATTCCTTCAGCAATATAAGCTACCTTAATAATAATAAAAAAAATTAAAAAGGATACATACTCTCTACTAAGAATATATAAAATATTAAATATCTTAGCAAGATCTAAATAGTTTTTAACTTTAAACCTTACTAGTAGATATTAGTAAGTATAATTATATTTAGATAATAGAGAAAAGACTATTTTTACAACTTAATATAGTATATATAAGTAATATTATACTCTTTGAACTATACAATACTTTTGCAATATTTCAATGATTAATAGATCAAGTATATAAAAATATTATATAGAAATTTGTTATTATTTATCTTGATGATATAATAATATATTTATAAATATTTAATAATTATTTAAAATATCTAAAAGAAATATTTTTATAAATTAGAAAAGTAAAATTAAGACTAAATTTAAAAAAATATCAGTTTTGAATGTAATAATTATCTTTTTTTATACAAATAATAATCCTACAAAAAAATAAAACTAGATCTTAGAAAAGTTGAAGCAATTAAGAAGTTAATACTATTAAAGAATATATTTTAGCTATACTTATTCTTAAGACTTATTAAATATTATAGAAAGTTTATTTAAACTTTTCTGAAATTGTTTAACTATTAAATAAGTTATTAAAAAAAAATAAAAAATCTATATATAAAAGATATAGATCAAGTAGATATAAGTAAGTTCATTGTATTGTTATCAAATGAACTTTAGTATATTTTCTTAATTATTTATTATTATATTATATTTGATATTTAGATTTATATA
>CAJVPM010001903.1:0-10948 GCA_910592325.1 Scutellospora calospora | reverse complement strand
TCTGCTTGAGAGTAGAATTTGTCTCTATACTCAGCAGAAATTTGTGTAATAGAGAGTTTTGGTTGTTGAAGTAGGTGAAGGTATGTTAAAATTCTAGCAAGGTGATGTGTGTTTGTAGGTTTAGAAGTGATTTTTTGGATTATTTGATAATGATTGAGAGTGGAAATTCCTTCATTTATAGCTGTAGCTGTAAGGAAGACTTTAAGATAGGTATAGAAATAATAGGTGCGTCTTTTGATACTAGTTGCAGTTTTGTTTTGTTTAATAAACTCTTGTTTAGCTGCATTGGCTAGTTTACGAAATAGAGTAATCAGTGTAGGAATTTGAAATGATGCTTCATTTTGTTGGTCTTTTTGAAATTGTTCACAGTCAAGTTCTGGATGTATTTACCTAACTCTGTTCTTAGGAGGGTCAGAAGATTTGATTACTAGAAATTTAGTAAAAGATTGGTTGAAGAAAGAGGTTGAGATATTTTTAAAGGTATGTTCTGTGTTAGCAGGCAGGATATTGCAGTCTGTACTAGTGCATGTATGAATATGAAAAAGAGCAGCTTTGGTGCATAGAATTGTGCATTCACAGAGAGAATTAATTGAAGTTATTTTAAAGTCATCAGAAAGGAGTTTTTTGCAAGCTTTTGCAAGGTTAAGTGCAATTTTATGTTTGATATAGTTATATGTTTTGGTTTGGTCTATTGTAGGAAATTGACGTTTGTAGATTTTGAAGAAGAGTTCGAACCATTTATCAAGATCTTCTTTGTGTTTTTTGAGTGAAGGAATTCTAAAAGTTTCTAAAAATTGTTGTTTAGAAATATTAAGAGAAACATTAATATTGAATTTGTTGTCATATTGTATTTAGAAGAGAGATTGGTGAATTTTATCTTCAGAAATGAAGTAATGTAATTGAAATCTTTTAGGTTTAATGCTAAGATCCTCAAAGAATTTATTAGCATGAATGGTTTTGTAATCATCATGAAGGAAGAGGTGAATTCTGGCGAAGTTTATAGCAAATAAGTTACAGTTTTGAATAGTATAGGGAGGAATTGTATTATAAGATAATAAGATTTTTTGGTAATTTAATTTGGTAAAAGAATTGTTGTAAATTTAGATAATAATGATTTGAAGGTTAAAAGAATAATGTTAAATAGAATTGTAGTTGCTTTGTCAATATTTGGATTAGCATTAAAGATAAGGTCTGTAAGGAAGTCAGGACGTTGTCCTGCCATTGATTTAATGAAGTATTTGAAGTTACTTTTGGAGGCAGACGTTTCTCCAGATGCTGGTTTAAGGATTTTTCCTAGTATGAAGTTGATGAGATATGGTTTTAGAAAGTTGAAAAGTTTAATTAAGACCTGTGTGTTAAGTTGAGTGTGTTGTTCCATTTCTTTAGTTATAGGAAAGGTTTTAAACCAATCGAGATCATTTGAAGTATCTCTTTTGGGTGGAGGTTTTTTAGTGAGTTTACTAAGAGCAGATTTGAATAGAATTTTCTTTTGGTCAGAAGATATGAGACTGAATTTCATAAAGTAGAAGGTATTTAGTTGAGTTGGTGTTAGAGGTTTAGATTGGGGAAGTGGTTTAATTCGAATGTTATTAATACATTCTGAGTGAATTGGAAAGCCTTTAAGAACAGTTTCAGCTTGAAGAGAATGTTTTTCATTTGAAAGAAAAACACAAGGAATATTTTTTTTATGACAGACTAAACATGTGTAAACATGATGAGAATGAGCTGTAATAGGAATTTGTTAGCTAAGTAGATTTAGGTTTGTGGAAGATGTAGCAGTATTTTCAGTATCGTAGTTAAATGGAAATGAAGGTAGTGAAGTTGTGTTTTGTTTGATTAGTGATTTAGGAATTTGTTCTTGGAGTTTTAGGAATTGTTTTGGTATGATATCTATTGGAGTAGGAGTATTAGAGCTTGGTGTAGGAGTGCTAGGTCTGGAGATTTCCAAGGTATGGTGTTTAGAAGTAAAGTATATATGGTATTTGTTGCAGAGACAGTTAGTTAAAGAAGGTTGAGATAGTACGTAGAAGAAGTGAAGTTGTTTGGCTAGTGTGCATTGAGAAGGGTTAAAAGCAAAAGGCATCAGTTTAAGTTGCATGAGGTTTTGTTCGCTTGCGACTACACTGTATCTGTTATTATACTTAGATAGATAGTAGTCTAAGTCAAAGGAATCGGGTTCGTATTGGATAAGAGTGGCATGTTGGTAAAATGAAATGTTTGTTTTGAAGGTTGGTAAGAGTTTTAATTAGTTTAATATTATCGTGTTTAAAATGAGAACAAGAAGAGCTTCACGAAAAGGTATAGTTTGGTTTGCATAATGTAATACTAGTTGTGTAACTCACAAGGTGGCTAATGTGGCTTGTGGCTAGTGTGGCTGGTGTGGTACAAAGCCTGATCTGCATAACTAAGCTAAATTTAGTAAGATTTAATTGTTACATTGTACTAATTTAGAATTAGTACAAATATGTAAGTAATTAATTTGTGTTTAATTAAAATAAATTTAAAGAGGAAATTTTAATAATTGGTGCTATTTTTGGGTGAACCAATGAGTTTTAGTTGATTGGTCACGTGATTTAGTTTCAGGTTTGGAGGGGGGAAACAGAAAAGAATTTTATTTTTCTAAAATTTTTAGAAAAGACCTTAAATAGGTTTTCCTTTAATAATTTGATGAGTTTTTTATACGTTTTTAATAAAATTTATATATGTGTGGAGCTGGAAATGAGCTGGACAAAACTCTCTTAGTGACCAAGAGTTATTGTCTTAGTAAAATTCAGAAAAAATAATAAAATTGTTATATTAATTATTTAAATAAATATCTTTGCGAGTTTAGGTCCGAAAGATATAAAATTAGACCCTGCTAAAGCAGAATTCTGTGTAGAACAATTTTTCTTAGTGGCCCAAGAGTAATTTACTTAGTAAAATATTTAGTTATGAACAAATGTTTTTGGGAAGTTTAGGTGATCTACAGAAAGAGTTAATGATTTGCGTCCCGATAGTATAGTAGTTAATTTGAATATTTGTAATAGGTTGTTATATATATAAGTTTTCTAGTTGTTATTTAAATAGAGGTTCAAAAGGAGGAGGTTCATAGAAGCAAGATAAAGTTTCATTGATTTTATCCTATTGTTTATTGTTAGGTATGTTCCAATAGCTTTATTCAACAATTTCACTAGAATATTGTTTAATACTTTTCTATAACCAGAGTTGAGTATAGCAGAGAGAATATTCATTACAGAGACTATACATTTTAGTTCCACACCAATATTCAGTACAAGGATCTTTTCAATCTCTAGCAAGTCCTTTGCCTTTGATATTGTTATTGTTAAATCTATTGCTAATGTATTCAAGATAATACCAGGTACAAGATTGTCTATCATAGAAGATTCTATTATAAGAGAAGGTCATCATAATATAAGGTCTAATTCTATCAAGAAAGTTAGGAAAGAAGTTATCTTGTAGAGTTTTCTCTACTTTAGCAAGGTCTTCTAAAGTTCAGATTCCTTTTTGGAGTTCATTTTTATTATTTTCTAATGAGTTTTCTTCTAGAAGAGAGATCATATCACTTCAAGGGTTTAAATCATTATTTTCATTTTCTAAGAAGAATATTTTTATATATTATCTTCTAGTATAGTAATTGAATTTTCTTTGAGAGCAGCTTCAAAAGCTTCTTATTTAGAAGGTAAGTCAAAGAAGTTTACTTCTTTTAATACTTAACTTTTTCATACATTCTCGATAAGAAGTCAGTATTATTATACTTTTTTCTTGCTCTATAAATTATAGTAAAGTTATAAGGTTCTAAACGCATAATCTATTTGCTCTTTTTTCTTTTAATTCAGTAGTTCTTAACTATTTTAAAGCAGTATGATCTGTGATTAGATAGAAGTAATTTCTTTCTAAGTATTGATAAAAATATTTAATAGGCCAGACTATAGCTAAACATTCTAATTCTGTTGCTAAGTAGTTTTGTTTAGCTTTGTTTAGGCTTCTGCTAGCATATATAATAATATGTGCTTTTTTGTTTTCATCAAGTTGAGCTAACATAGCTCCTAAACTAGATTGAAAAGCATCAGTGTAAATATAAAAAAGTTGTTTAAAGTTTGGATATTGCAGAATTAGTGCAGTTATAAGGTGATCCTTTAAGGTTTGAAAAGCTTTTTCTTAGTTATTTTTCTAATAGTAAAGTTGGTCTTTTTGCAGTAGAAGGTTTAGAGGTTTTGCAATCCTAAAGAATTCTTTAATAAATTTTCTATAGTAGGAAGCAAGTCTAAGAAAGCTTTGAATTTGTTGAATATTTGTAGGTGTAGGAAAATTTTTCACTTTTTCTATCTTTTCTTCGTCAGGTTTTATTCTATCTTTTTCTATGATATGTCCTAAAAATTTTAATTCATTTAAAAAAAAGAAACATTTTTTAATGTTCAACTTTAAATTAGCTTCTTGCAGTTTATTGAATATTGCTTATAAATGTTCACAATGTTTATTGAATATTTTAGAATAGATTGTTATATCATCTAAATATACTACTACAAATTTGTTAATAAAAAGGTGTAGGATTTTATCTATTAACCTTTGGAAAGTAGCAGCTGTATTGCAGAGTCCAAATAGCATAACATTGAACTCATAAGTTCTATGTCTAGTGATGAAAGCAGTTATCTTTTTATCTTTTTCTTAAACAATGACTTGTTAATATCTACTAGCTAAGTCTAAACTTGAAAACTATTGAGATTCTTCAAAGAAAGATAGGATTTTATTAATATTAGAGAAGGTGTAAACGTCTTTTTCTGTAACTATATTTAACTTTTTGTAGTCAATACAAATTCTCTTTTTGTTATTTTTTTTAGGTATGATAACAACAGGTGAAGACCAAGGGCTACTTGATTCTTGAATAATTCCTTATTTTTCTATATCTTCAATTTCTTTCTTTAGAAATTCTTGGTCATCTGGAGATGCTTTATATGCTCTTTGTTTAATAGGCTTTGCATTAGGAGAATAAATTTCATAGCAAACTTCATTAGTTTGTTCTAGTTCTAGAGTTTGACCTTGTTCTGAGATATTTTTAGTAAAGAGATGATAATTATTAGTAAGCATTTCTGTTGCTTTTTTCTTTTGAAATATGGTTAAAGAGGTGTTTGTATTAATGTAGGAGTTTTAACTTGAACTTCTGCTGTAAGAAAGGTTATAGAAGGGATTATCATTTTCTAGATCACCTTTTTCAGTATAATAGGTTTCTATTTTATCATCTTCAATATCATCTATTTATTCATTTTTGTGAGTAAATTCTTCGAATTCTTCTAGTATTAGCTCACTACTTACATGTATTGTATAGATAGTAGCTCATTTATCAAGATATTGAATCTTTAGAATATAGTTATCAAAGTCTAGATTAGCTCTAGCTTTAGTAAACTAGTCAGTTTCTAGTAATAGAGTTTTATCTTTTGACTCAATTACTTGTAAATCTATAGGAATTGCAATGTTTTGAAAAGTAATTTTAACGTTAAGTATTGTTTCTAAAGCTTTTTCTCTAGCTCTATTAGCTGTAACAACAATTGTTTTAGAATCTCTGTCAATTCTTAGTTCTAATTTCTTTATTAGCTTAGTAGTAATTATACTGACAGTAGCTCCTGAATTAAGAACAGCAATTACTGGTTGTCCTTTTATATTGATATAGTATACATAGCTACAGTTTTCTTTGAGGTTCTAATTCTATATAATTTGCATCAGAAATAGGTGCTTTTTTTCTTCTCATAGTTTGAACATGTTTTTTTTGTTAGTTTGGGTATTGAAGTAATTGTCTATAGGTTGCTTGAGCTTGTCTATGCAATAGATCTTATAAGATATCATAGGGCTTAAGTTGGTCAATTATAGAAAGCATTTTCTTGTTTCTTTTCTTTATAGAAGTAGAAACTATAATTGGTTCAGTTTCTATATCCTCTGGTTCAGCTTCTGAAATAATTCTGGTTCTTAATTTAATTTCTTTTTTAGATTTAGAATTCTTTATAATTTTTTTATAAGCTCATCTATCAGTAGTATAGGGTTTTACTTGTTGTGTTTTTCTAATATAGACTTTATTTTCAGAGTAGTCATTATCATTGTAGTTATAGTAATTATTATAGTCCTCTTCTTGTTTAGTACCAATATAGTGAATATTTTTCTTTACCTAAGTTCTTTGATTCAATTGGTAACATTATTCTTTTGTAGATAAATGTTTAGATATACAATCTTTAGCAATGTATTATCATTCATTACATCAATAGTATTGAATTTTTAATTGGTAATTATTATTATTATAATTAGGTTTTAGTCTTTGGTAGACTTGAGTTGGTTGTTGTCTAGGTTGATATTTTGATTCAGTTTGTGTACTTAATGCTGATGCTATAGTAGCATAGTTTAGTAATATCTAGTTTATTTGTTTAGTCAATTGTTCAATTTCTTTTTTATAAGTAGCTGATTTGCTATTACTTGAACCAAAATTAGCATTTGTAGTGAAGTCTGTTACTTGTTTATGAGTTCTAGCAAAGGTGAGAAGAGTAGTTAAGTCAGTTGGTGCATGGGTAAGTAGAATAGAAAGAATTTCAGATCGCAATCCTTTCTTAAAGTAATATAACTTCTGAGCATCTTGGAGAGTAGCAGTTGCATCAATTCTCTTAATTAATCTTTTGAATCTACTGTAGTAAGAATCTACAGGTTCTTCAGAGCCTTGTTTAAGTATATCCAAATCTCTAAACTATTTGTTTTGCTATCATTAGATACAAAAGGAAGCTCTAAATACAGTGGCAATAGCAGGCTAAAGGGTTGTTGCATTGTTATAGTTATTGATAGTAGTAGTCCAATCTTCTGCATTATCTCAGAGAAAAGCAGATAAAATATCTTTCTTTCTAGCTAAGTTCTATTTATTTACTTGGGTAGCTCTATTGAAATCATCTAGCTAGGTAAGAAGGTTTTGAGTTCTATCTCTTTTAAATGATTTAATTCATAAGAGCAAACTTTTTTTCTCATTATTAGTGAGATAATCATATATGTTTTGAATAGTAGCTATTATTGGGTTATTAACAGAGTTTATAACAGGTGAAGAAGAAGGTGTTGAAATAGGGTATCTAAATTAAACTCAGATAAATCAGAATTAGAATCTAAAGATTTTTCTTCTGCAGTTTTACTATGATTATAAAGGGTATCAAAAGAGTCTAATTCAAATCGATTTGTTAAATTATCTGTATTTTGAATCTCAGAGATAATTAAATCAAAGTCAACAGGGTTTGTATATCTAATAGAAAAAACTACTTTTAAGAAATATTCAAAGAGAATATTATCTTGCACATAGTGTCTATAATAATTAAACAATAAGGATGTATATCAGTGAATTGAGAAGCAGAGTATTCAATAGAAAACCAATCTCAAAAGTAATTAAATTTAGCAGTTGGAGTGTTAAGAACAGGTAACAAAAATACAGGAGTAATTAGATAAGTGTTTATGTAAATATCTTCTAAATGCTATAGAATGTTCAGCTGTTGTATGAGCTTTGTTGTGTTTGGTATTTAAATAAGCAAGTTGGGTATATATATTCATATACTAATTAACTAACAAAATTGTTTCTTACATCTACACTTTGGCTTGTAAGGAACTAATAAGAAGAAAAAAAAGAATAAAGAAGACTTTTAAAATTCAAAAGCCTGTGTTTGTTTAAGCTAAGTATAATACAAGTTACTGTTTTTAAAGTTTTAAAAGAGAAGAAGAAGATTCTATCCTCTTGTTCAGTTGAGTCAACAAGTTTTCTAATTCTTGTTCTAAATACTTTTTATATATTGGGGCCTTGAGAATAAGTGTATTTTCAATGTATGCTGGTGTCTTAGGTGTGTTAATACCTCTTTTAGGTATTCAGATTAAAAATTCCTCTTGTCATTTCTTGGAAAGAGAGTTCTGAAAGGGCTTTTTGAAGGGTTTAGAAAGGTTTTTATATTAAGATAAGCTTAGTAGAAAAGTTGCAGAATTGTTTTCTGAGTATATCTCAAAATTTCAGCTTAATTAGATAAAAATTAATTGACTTATCTTAGTGACAATTAGTATTTTTCCAAATAAACTTATCTTTAGGTTTTTCTTTATACTTGCAGAGTTTGAAAAGTTATCTCACAGTTACTACTAATTTGTTAGGTTGCTTCTACTTTTTTAGAGAAAACAACTAACTAGAGAGACTAATAATAGTGAATACTTTGTGTAATGTCTCTTGTTACTATATTTTGTCAAAGTCTTTAGAGCATTTTTGTAAACTTTTTTTTTTTTTTTTTTTTTTATTAAATGATAATATCAAATAGAAGAAGAATTAGTATATTTATATATCAAGATAAAATATATGTGAAGCTAATAAGATTCCTATAATACATTGCTGTTACTAATGCTAAGTTAGTTATCCAATATAATATTACACCTTCATTTTCTATTTGCAGCTAATTTAAACCTAAGTTACTATTAACTATAGAGGAGGTTGAAGGAGACCTCTGGGTAAGTTATAGAAAATATTTAGAAGATACAGTTATATATAGAGAAATTTTGAAGTAAAGATTTTTGAATAAAATTATCTATATTAAGGTTGTAAGTAGTATTAGTATTTGGAGTATTTAGAGTTTGTGGAAGATGAATAGTTTTTGAGTTTGTTTTATTTTTTCTAGAAATCCCACAGGCAGATTCCTATTTGTGATGTATTAGATTTCTGATATTCAAATTTTGTCCTAGAACCAAATAAGTAGAGAGTTAGATAGTTGTATAAGAAAGTTATTAGTTGTTTTTTTAAGTCGAGAGTTAATTTGCTCGTAGCAATTTATTGGAATGATTCCTTAGATGAGAAGTAGAAGAGTTTTTAGTAGATTTTGTGGATTATAAGTTTGAAGAATAAGCTGTAGAATTATTTGAGGTGTAGAAATTGTTAAGTTATGACAATTTAGGCTATTTGTTATATTGGTTAGTAGTATGTTATAAAAATCAATTGTATGAAGAGTGTAGAAAAGAAGATGTTCAGTGTTTTCATATTAGTTACAAAAGGAGCAATTTGAGGTGAGGTATAGATTAGAGTAGTGAGTATATAGATTTGCTATTGTTAGTAGATTGTTTAATAATATTTTGTTTCTGAATGAGTATAATTTGAGATTGTTGTTTTGAGAATTTATTATATTAGTGAATTGGAGGATATTAAAAGGTTGGAGATTTTGAAAAGTTTTTAGTTGAGTGATTTTGTTAAAAAATTGAATTGAGAGGATGTTTGTGCAAAATTAACAGATTTTAAGTGGTAAGAGTATATGTTTCCATGAAAAGAAAATAGGGAGGGAAAAGTAATTGATGTTGAATTAAATTTCTGATTTGTTAGTACCATGTTTGGCTAAGGAATCAGCTATATTATAGAAGGAGTTTTTGGAATGTGATTTAGTTTTGTGAGTGGTGTATTGGATATTTTTCTTTTTGATCAAGTAGTTGAGTATATGGATAGTATTCCAGTTGTTGGTTTTAGTTTGGGTAGGGTAGTTATAGGGTAAGTTGTAGTTGAGTATTTGAATTGTAGAGAAATTGTCTGAGTGTAGGTGAATTTTATAATTATTTAGAAGGATAAGAAATCGATATATGAATACTGAGAGTTCTACTTTTGTTGAGTTCAGAGCTGATGGGATAGATGCATTGAATTTAATTTGGGTATTATTTTGGAGTATCCAAGCAATGTCTGTTTTGATATTTGGCGTTTGAGAATTTTGAATTGATACATCTGTATAGAAATGGAGATTGTTAGGATCTAGAAGGAGGATTTGTTTGTGAAGATTTATGAGTTGTAATTGATAAGTTGGATTAGTAATTGTATTTTGAATAAGAGATATTTCTGGTGATGAGATTATTATTTCTAGAGTTAAATATGGTTGAGATTTGAATAATAAGTGTTGAACTTTGTAAAGCACTTGTAGCTCCTGTTGATTGATACTGAGTTTAAATTGATGTTGTTCTTTTTGAGTTTTGCATTTGATGTTAATTGATTGTTTACAGTCAATTTGGAATTTTGTATTTGTAGGTGAAATGGTTAGTGAGTTTGAGTTTGAGTAAGAGGTTTGGTAAGTCTAGAATAGAATTTGGTTAGGTGAGTAGTTGATAATTTTATCAATTTTAAAGTTAGTTGGTGTAATATAAAGTGGCAGTAGTTTTTGTTAGAGTTTTTTTGTGTGATTAGATCAAGTGTATTTAAGAAAGAGTTTATAGGTTTGAGATTTAGTTGTGGCCATATTTGTAGTATTGGTAATGTTGTTACTTGGTTTGCTATTTGGTTATACCACTTAGGAATTAGTTTACGTGGAGGTTTGTTAGTTTTGAAGTAGATATTTTTTCATGGTACAAGATATTAGTTGTCTGCAGTAAGTAGTTGTTCAAGGAAGAGAATTTGGTTATTTTTTAGACTTAGAATTGTTGAGGCATTAGGATTTGGGAGGAAGTTGTAAATAGAGTTTAATTGGTTAGAAGATATATAATCTTGTATATTTTTGAGTAGAAGGTTGTTAATTGAAATATTGTTTTTGTATAGAGGTATAAGCTGATTAATTATTGTAAAATTTAAAGTTTTTCTCTGATTCGAGAGAATAACTTTTTTTGTTAATATAGGTTGCTAGATTTTGGTTAACTATTCTTTGATGCGAGAAATTGTGATTTGAGTTAGAAGTGAGTTCGAGTTGAGACATTTGTTGATATTACTGCTATTGGTTAGTAAGAGTAGTTTGTTTAGTGTTGGTATGTTAAGTAGGTGAGGGTTTGTTAAGATATCATTATTTGTGTTGATAGATAGATGCAACATATGTTTGATGTTTTTTGTGAGAGTGCTTGAAAGTTAGTTTATTTTTTTCTGTGAAAAGGAGCAAATTTGAAGAAGATATTCAATTGCTGGTGTGAGAATAGTATTGAATAATCTTGAGATATGTATTGGAAAGAGTTTTTT
>CAJVPM010001902.1:0-10954 GCA_910592325.1 Scutellospora calospora | reverse complement strand
TATATAATTTGTATTCTATTTGTATCTTATGATATATATTTTATATGTATCAAATGATATTTCCTTTAATAAATGAAGGACAAGATCGCTCAAGTTGGAAAAAAAATAAATATTTGATTTTTATTAGTTAGGTCATATGAGAATCTAAAAATATGGTGATTTCGATCTAGTATGATTTCATTTTTTAACTTATAAAAATGTATGTAAATTTATTTACATTTAGGCTACTATCAATAGAAGCTAGCAAATTTCTTACTGATTTTATTTCTTGGACGAATTTCTTTTTTATTAATTATATAATTATAGATTAGAGTATTGAATATTATATACAAATATTAATGTTAATATTGTTACATTTATATTGCAGATAATAAACCTGCAAGATATTTATCTTTTAGTTATGGCTATTATTTAAACATGAAAATCATAAAGAAATAGCAAAAACAAAATATAAATTAGAGAGAATTGAAAAGATATTGATTATTAATTGATATAAAAATATTTTGATCAATTTATTAATTTAATGCTTAAATTATTATATGTAGGCTGCAATAAAGCAATATAGAAGAGATATAGTACTTGAAACTTCAAGTACTACTTCATATATAAAACCTCTAATGAATTCAACAGTCTTAACAGTTAATAATTATAGTTATCATAGTATTAATTATACAGAATCAGCTTCATCATATCATACTTTAACAACATCTTTACCAGTTCGATCAATAGTAACACCAATAAGTGTGTCAAACAGTAAAACATAGAGGAGATAGTACTGAACATATTATAGGAGAATAGAAATCAGTAACTTTACTACTATTACCAATTACTTATAATGATTCATTTATTAAGAAAGAGTTTAAAACACAGCATGCATCAACTATTCAGATTGATGAAGATAAAGATGAAGAAGATCCTGATGATTTAAGAAATTTTAAAATAATTTAAAAATCTTTTCTAATTGATAATTATGAAGAATTAGATCAAGAAGTTATAAAATAAAAAAAGAAGAAGGTGTAGATGAAGGTGTAGATGAAAAAAGTAGTGTAGTTTTCAAAAAAAGAAAATTTGGTGATAGTAGTAATAAGTCAAGAAATATTAGAAAAAAATTTAATTAAAAAAATTATTTATAATAGGTAACTCACAGGCAGGTTACAGGTATAGCAGCATAGTGTAGAACCAATCGGGTAGTCTAATCGCCTGTGTGGCGGACTACTTAAATTAGACAATGACTAAAGTTGTACGTGTAGCTTGTTGTACACTCTTCATGTGATTACAAACAGTAGAGATTATCAATGTATAATTCCATATGCAAATACTAATAAAATCCCGTCGGCAATGTAAGCTGCCTTAAACAATAAAAAAAAAAAAAATATCTTATTTATAATTAATTAATATTAGGCTATTAAATAAACTTATTAAAGATTATTACAATTTATATAAGTTGTAATAGTTATATTGTATAAAATATTTGATTATTTTAGGTTTTAAGTATATTTGACTATATTAATTATATATTAACAACAAATTTAATTTTGTTAAATTAGTATTCAAAAAATATATTCTATTATTGTACAAGTAATATAAACTAAATCCTATTATATAATTTAGATTTAGAGCAGTATTAAAAAGATTACTATATCAAAATCAATTAAATATATATCTAAAACTAATTAGATATATATTCCAAAACTAATTATAATATAATTTTTGTTTAATTTCTAACTAAAGTTGCTAGTGCAGGTATAATTTTAATAGTATACTATAGTTCACTATTAATAAATACTATAAAAATTTAATAGTACACTGTAGCATACTATTAAAATTATATTTGTATTAGCAATTCTATTCTTAATACTAGTTTAAGATCAATAGTTATCTGAATTACAAATATTTAATTTGAAACCTAGAATCTTAATATTCTTTTTTTATATATCTAGTATAATTGTTGAATATAGTAAAAACTTTAAGAATCTATTAATCTTAACTACTAATATTATCTGATAACCTTCTGTAATATATATAATATTTAAATAGTATTAAACTTTGTAGCTTTTAGATTTGAAGTAATTATTTCATAATCTCTTAGTTTACTTCTATTTAATATTAATATGTAATCTAATAAAGACAATATAATTTATGTTATATTTTTATCTAAAATAACTTATTGTATATATAAAATATTATAGAAGTATTTTTTTTGTCTGTTTTAAATAAAAAAAGTTTTTAAGAAGTATAACAAACAACTTTTAGTTTACTTAGTTGTTATATAGCTAATTTAATTAACTAGTTAACTTAACTAACTTGATTAGATTAGTTAACTCAGATAACTCAGTTAATCTGACTAATTTAGTTAACTTAGCTAATTCAGTTAACTTGACTAATTTAGTTAACTCAGCTAATTCAGTTAGCTCAGATTAACTAATTTAACTAAAATAATATAGTTAAACTAATTGTATTTGAGTAAATTAATTTAGTTAACTAATTTAGATTTTATTATCTAGTTCTAATTATTAATAGAAATCTGTATTTCTACAACTTATTTACTATTATTTTCTAATTTGAAATTAAAATTATAATATTTTTTTATTAAACTAAATAAATTTTAACTTTTTAATATTTATAATTTAAAGAAAATCTTAAAATAAAGTTAAAGTACTCAAACTCTTATAATTAGTTAACTTAAATTAGATATAAATGTAGTTAGTATTTATTTTACTAATATACTTCTCAAAAGATAGTTGTTTATTGATAATTAGCTAGCTAAGATATTTTAATTTAGTTAACAAATAATAATAACTATTTAATATTTATATTTTAGTACTAGTATACCTTGATAAATACATCTAATTTAATCATAATAAATGAGTTTTTAGTGAACAAACTTTTCTAATAAACTAATTATTATTTAAGTTTTTTTTATAATCAAATATTTAATTTGTATATATTAGATTTGTTAAATAATATCAGCTGATAATAATAGTACTTTGTTTTCTAATTATTCAAAAATAGGTTTTTTGTAATTTAGGCTTTTTTTAATTGTATACTATAAGAAAAAAACTTGTTAATAAAGATTTAATTTATTATTATAGTAGCTACTACAATGATAATTTAAATATTTATTTGCTATCTTTCTCTATATACTCAATTAAAAAATGCAATTATATGTATAAGATTATTTTTCTTCAATCTAATAACTTAGTTTTTTAATATTTAGATATAAGAGTTATTATAAATTACACTTAATAGATCAAAGGCAAAAATTTAATTAGCAAAATAAATTGTTTGTAATCTAGTTTATTAAATAGTATAAATAAAATAAAAAGAATAATTAAACTTTCTAAACTGTTTGCTATAATTAATTTGCTATATTTTTTATAACTTAGTTCTAGTAAATAAAATATTTTTTATTTTTTTTATACTTAGGTAATCTTGTTTATCATTTTATTAAGAATAAGCTAATTTAAGCTACAAGTAAAATTCTATGCTATTTACAGCAAACTACTTTTCTAAAACTAATCAGGACTCACTCAGTTACTTTTCAACACCTAAGTACGATCTGCTACAGCAACTATTTCTCTTATAAGAATTTAAATTTGTATATACAAATTTCTAACTCTTAGTTAACAAGAGAATAAAATATTTTTTATTATATATATAGTAATAAAATAATCAAGTAATATTGTTATAAAACCTATTTTTTAAAATATATTCATAAATAGATTTACTTATCTTCAGTAATTATACTATATTACATATATAATTAGTTAAAATTTTATTTAAACTTATCACTCATATTAAATAATTTTAAAAAAGAGATTTTTACTTATATATATAACAAATAATAACTAAAACCCTATTAAATATGATATTAATTTATACTATATAAGATATTTTAATAATGATTATATATTTATACTACTTAAGCTGATAAAAGACTAGATTTAAATTTAATTATCTGTTAGATATTCATACATAATTTATTTAATATAGTAGTTAGGAGTTTTGAAGTAAGTTTAGATCTTATTTAGTAAAATTTCTAGTACAAGTTTATTATTAAATATATATCTATAAATGTAAATATTTTATAACTATCTCTCTAAACTTTTATCTAATATATAGCATATAAGCTACTATTTTATAATAAATTAGTAATTATATTCAAACAATAATAAATTCTAGCTTTATACTTAGAAGCTTCACAGAAATAAAAACTTATTTATTAAAAATTAAACATATTAAGTAATTATTCAAATAAAACAATAATCTATAAATTAAAAAAAGTTAGAGTTAAAATTATTTGCAATTTAAATAAAATAATTAACAATAATTTTAAACTCATTAAATAAAAGAAACTCACTAAGCAACAAATAGAAAAAAAGAGCTACTTGAATAAATAATTAAAACTTATTAATAAAAATATATTCTCTTGTATAATATTTCCAAATCTACTAATAAAAAATATTCTCTAGAATTCCTAAATCTGCTAAAAAAAATATTCTCAATTTGCTAAAAAAAATATCTTCTAGTAATACTAGTACTCCTAAACTCACTAATAAAAATATATTCTCTTGTATATTATTTTCAAATCTGCTAATAAAAAAATATTCACTAGTATTCCTAACCTGCTAATAAAAAAATATTCACAACTTGCTAAAAAAAAATATTCTCTTAACTAAAAAAGATATATTAATAAAATTGTCTATACTTATATGATTTTAATTAATTAAATTATGCTTAATAGTTAACTGTTAAGATTCATCTGAGAGCAAAGATTAGAACAAATTATTATTCAAATATTTTTTAAAATCTAAATACAAATTTTGTTAGTTTATTTTTTGTGTTTTTATATCTTTGAAATTATGTTCATACTACTAATCATTACCTACAGATTTGTATTATTTCTTTTCAATATAGACCTACTTTAGTAAAGTTTTTTTAATAAAAAAAAGCTACTCTTTGTTAATAAAAAGATTAAATAAGTATGATTAAAAAAAAAAAAATGAAGAATGTTAGAAAAAGAATTAGAATTAAGTAAAAAGATATTAAAGAAAGAAAAGAGAATTTAGAAGTATTAGTGGATTTTGAACTATTTTGAGGAAATCTATTATTATAGAAAGAAAGAAACTTAAAATAAATATTTGTATTATCTTAGCTAAAGAACTGTGCCTAAAGACAGAAAAGAAAAGAATTAATTAATTAAAAAAAATATATATCACCACAAAATGCCTACTCGAAGACCAAGTCAAGAAAGAATCTAATGAAATCTCCAAAAAAAGATCTGATACTCTTATTGCTAAAAAAAAAAATCATACTATTAGTAGTTGTCTAGCTGTACAAGAGTTAGAATGAAGATACAATATGCTTCTTGTAACCTCAACTTAAAACAAATTATTGAAGTCCTAGAAGACATCTACAAAACTTTTAAAGATCTGCATTTTGATAACAAACAAATTACTAAAGTCTTAAAATTTATGTTAGAAAAGTTAAAAAAAACTATATTAAAAGAAGAAAGTATATAAAAAATTATGTACTTACCTTCATACTTCCAATTGTCTACTGCTCTGAAAAAAAAAGAAAGTCTACTATCAGTTGCA
The DNA here is from genome assembly GCA_910592325.1 of Scutellospora calospora. Classification (NCBI taxonomy): domain Eukaryota; kingdom Fungi; phylum Glomeromycota; class Glomeromycetes; order Diversisporales; family Gigasporaceae; genus Scutellospora; species Scutellospora calospora. Next base: position 5,357 of record CAJVPM010001902.1, on the reverse strand, counting down.
TCTCCTTCAAAGATTTGTTTAACTAAGCCTTACTGAAAGATAGTAGTAATAGTTATCAAAGTTTTCAATGAATATTTGGAAATTCTGAACACTTGAAAAGAAGCTAACATCAAAGAACTTCTTCAGGAAGTAACAACTGAATGTGATACTATTACAAAGAACTAGTCTCTCTGAAAAGAAGTGCCAAAATTAGATCTGAAAAAGAAAATAATGACAAAACAATTGTTGTTAAAGATGACATACCTCAAGTCAGAAGGAGTAAAGATCAGAGAAATGAACTTGGGACTGAAGAAGATAAAACTTCAGTACCTGTCTCAGAAAAGCCTACAAAAATTGAAAAAAGAAAGTTAGAGAATTTATAGAAATAACCAAAGAAAGACTAAGAGATAAGAGTCATACCTAGTCAAACCAGAAGAACTTGATCAAGCTGCTACTCATAATAAAGCTAAAGTATTGAAAAAACTTATGGAAGAAGTTAAGAATTACAAGTTTTTATGTGAAAGACCTAAATTTAAAGAAATTTAGTTAGATACCCTGAATAAAAACTAAATTCTAATTGAAATAATAACAAAAAAAACCTCTAATACTTACCCAATAGAAATATATTCGACCCAAAGGAGATTTCTTTAAAACAAAAATCAAACTCAAAAAAAATAATAAAAAAAAAATAAAAAAAAAATAAAAAAAAATTAATAAATGTAGAACATAGATGCTTACTCAGATTACTAACTACAAAGCAAGTTGAGTATAGTCAGTTATATTTACAGGAAGTAGAAAGCAACTGAAGTACTAGGCCTCTGCAGGTAACAGCATGCTCAGGAAGTAACTATAGAATGCAGTAGACATATTGTTCTGAACTCATACTTATAAAATATCATAAACTTGTTAGTGTATGTTTAGAGCTTATGACTGTCTGTAAGATCTCATAGAGAATTGCACAGATACAACCTTTGCTTCATTTTATTGAACCTAAAAAATAAAAAAAAAATTTTTTTATTAATTAAACCTTTATGCAGGATGCATAAAATAAGACTAGAAGAAATTGTTAAAGGCAAAGCATGACCTGACAAAGGCACATGAGAAATGTAACTAAACCATAATCTGAACCAAGCTAAGCCTTAAGCCCAAGACCCCAATTAGCATATAACAAAAGTATTAATCAAATACTATTTTAGGTTTGACTCAAGGTGAAGCTTTGTTGAAAGTCACATAATGCCTCTGGGATTCAAGTGATGAGGAGTTTGGTTATTATCACTTGCAGATTCCCCCCCTCCTGATACTCAATTTAGTAATATTGAGTAGAAGCCCCAACTATATTATTCTTGTATAAAAAATCTTGTCATTTACCTTTAATGAAAGACAGTTGTCACATTTATAAAAAAAGGATCATCATTACACTAAGTTGAGTTTTACTGGAGTCTAGTGCTGTCCTGCACAATGAACCTGAAACAAGCCTTATCTTGCCAAATCTAATCTGCCTCTGTAATTATTTCAGGTACTGTTGTTGCTTGTGTTTTGGTTGATTAGTATTGACCAGTTTTCCTTCCAACACTATACAGATAAACTAGGATAATCCACAAATCCAACTAAGAGGTAACCCTAGGTTGGAAAAGACTTGAAAGAGGCAAGGATTAACTTGGTCTGAGGTTAGAGTTACTTGGGTAAGTATTTGGTTATAAGAGTTGGGTCTATAGATTATCTTGGTAATGTTTATCAGAAGTTATAGTTTAATTACGATTAGGCTACAAATTGGGTTTCGATTTGGTTGTGAATTGGGTTACAATTTGGATTACAATCTGGTCACAGAATATGAATTTATTAGTAGGTCGATTTAATAATTACAAAATTGATCAATTAATTAATCAATTTACAGGTATTATAAAAGAGTATGCGATATAAGAATTCGAGCACTTTTACTTTACTGGGAAACTTGATAACAACAAAAAAATAATACAGGACAGAATTCAACAAGAAATTATCATAGGGACAAGATAGAAAGAATTTTAACGATTTAATAAAATGATTTGAAACAATTTTAAAAGGAAATTTGTTGAAAGATAAACACTTCTTTTCAGACTTATTCAAGACGCAGAAGGTTTTACTTTTCGAACTCTGTGAGTTGTCTTTATTCAAGGTAATTTCGCATTTGTTTATATACATTTTCTTTACATATAATGAACTAACGAGAATTATTGTTATTCTAGCTATTCCAATTATTCTTATAATTCTTATTTTTCTCGTTATTCAAATTATTTTTGCTATTAAATTATTCTTGCTATTGCCATTATCCTCACTATCTTTACCCTAAATTATCCCAACCTTCGAGTTCTACTTAATAAGGTGAGGGACTAACTAAAAACAAATAACACTAATCACTAAATACAAAATAATAATAAAATAATAAATAATATATAAAAAAAAGGTCGATTGGTGTCCAGGAGCCCTTCACAAAAATAATTACTATGAAGATCATCACATGGGAAATGTCCCGTGCCTGATAAGCAAAAAATTTCCAAATAACCACTACCGTTGAAAAGGTGTGAACCGGTTCTGGGACGGAACTTGATCGAAGGTTTATAGTCACACCAATATTCGGGTCTCCAAATAACCAATACTATCAACACTAATCCAACAATCAACCCTAAGTTGGAAGGCTGAAAGACGGCGTGGAAGATTTGGTCCGAGTTTTAGGGATCTTGTGAATTATTTTAGAGTTCGTGGAGGTAGGTGTTTCGTTATTCTTGGTTGTTTCAGTTTTAGTCTTTTTGTGTTCTTTATATTTTTACAGATGATTGCGAGGCACGTGATTTGGGCTTTACTTCGATTGGTTGTTTGTCTAACAATAATAATCAAGTTGTCTATAAAACTATATGCAGGACGATTGATTATTGTTAAGATTGGTCAGGATTTGATTATCACGGAGCATGGTTTATCAATTTAAGTTCTTTAACAATGGGGATCTGGATCAGGGAGTTATCACTACACTATTTATGGGTAATTGAACAATGGGACTTTTCAGTACTTAATACTTTTACTCGTATTTCGAAGTATTAATACTTAGACAATTTAGAACTTAGAGTTTTATTCGAACTCTGTGAGTTACTTTTATTCAAGGCAACTTACGTTGCTTTATATAGATAATTTTTACATATAGAAAAATAAAAATAATAAAAATAATAAGAAAAATAAAAAGGATAAAAATAATAATAAAGAAAGAAATAATAAAAATAATAAAAATAATAGAGCCAATAATAACAATAATGTAAATAGAGATAATTAAAACATTTAAGGTAATTTTAACAATTAAAACAATAACAGTAATAAATCCGATTAACGGAATTATAGAATCGAAGAAATTGTGCATATCAGGCCTGTACTACGTTGGAATGTAGTACATCCGAGGTGATCAAAATTGCCCTTTACAGCGTTTAGATTTGGGCGATGGTTTGGGTTCGTAGGTGAGTACTCTCTAATCTTCTTGGTGATTATGCCTCGGGATGATACTTCTAATACTAATCTTTTATTGATTAGGGTGGACCACGTAGGGGACTTGAACCTTGAAAAGCGGATAACTTGGATACAGCTGTGCGTCGTGTATCCTAAACTGGAACCACAATTACCTCTGTACGTCGGGCAATTGGACAAACAATACAACTACAACTAACCACAATCCGTCGGGTTAGCTGAACAAAATAATAAACCACGGTTAGTCTTGGTACGTTAAGACTTAACTGGAAAAGTTCAAGGGTAAGTGTCACGTGGACAAGTTAGCAAGGGTCTAACTGTTAGTTACGTTAAACAGCAGATCAGGGTTTGGGGAAACAGTTTAGCGAAAGTGGGATTTAAAATGTACAAGACTCAAGAGATATTTAATAAAGAACTCAGTTTTATTAATGCAAAACCTAGGAGTTGTTCTCCTTACTGGGCCTACACGGCCTTTATTTATAATATAAAATTTACAAGCAGTTTATTACATTTATGCCTTTTACCCTATATCTTTGCTATATCTAATATATTGCATTTACTTAATATATCGCATAAATGTAATATACGCAGTATATCGCTTAAATGTGATTATGTGATATATGCGATATATGCAAAATATGGCATATATGCAATATATGCCGTTTATGCATTATATGCAATATATGCAATTTACCCATATGATTTGTGATCACGTTAGGGTTCCGGCCTGGTTCGGACTTAATTTTTCGGAGCTCACACTATAATTTATAGTGTGAACTGGGAAATGTAACCAGGCCGAACCCCGCCTGAGGTCATTTGGACAATCCGCAGTATATATTTCGGTTATGCCGATCCTTGACTTTTATAGGGATTCCGGCATTATAATCATTATAATGATTATAACGATTTTAATAATTATAATAAAATGCTTATAATCGTTATACTGATTATAATAATTCCAATCATTATAATTATTAAAATAATTATAATGTGTATAGCAATTATAATCATTATAATCTGTATAACGATTATAATAATTATAATTGTTTAAATTATTTAAATTATTCAAATCTGTATTATGTTTTATTTTATATAAATAAAGGGTATTTCGCCCCCTCTGCTCAATATCGAGCAATCGAGCACTTTGCAAGATAATTCGAACAATAAATTATCTAGTGTTCTATTCCTGATCCCAAAAATTCCCAAACAAATTTCGCTAAATCACTTACCTGGTCTTTTAATTTATAAAGACTTTCGCTAAATTATAAACTCGTTCTTGTGATAACGTTACGCTGCCCAAATTACTCTTTGTAATAGAGTAATTGTCATTGTATTATTGTGTAAGGTATAACTTGCCGCTTAATCTTGGTTTGACTATTCTGAAGGTAAAGGATAAGGTCAGTAAGTTGATTAAGGGAAGTTTAAGAGACTCAATAACCAAAGAAGACTAACCATGTGACCCGAATTCGAACGATAACTGAAGCCTTGGGAATTCCTTTGCCTAATCACTACGTCGTCTTTCGATAAGTTATTGTAGAACGTTGTATGAAGATCCATAAGATTGAGCGACAGACTCGCCGTATTCCGAGTGTGACAATAGCAATGTTAATAATTTGATTAGCCCATCGATGAGATTTATATAACTAATTATATTTAAAGAAATGATTAATAAAGAAACATTTGGACGAAAATTACACTAGTATTTGGCATTAACATACCAGCGACAACAACAAGATTAGTCAGTACAAAGTGTGACATTCTAAATGGTAAAAATATTGGTTCACCAGTGTCTGGGTGAACTGTTGAATCGATAACTATTATTAAAAATTATTTATTTTTTTAAAAAATATTAGTTAAATTAAAAATCAAGCTCTTCTTTGTTATAAAAAAAT
>CAJVPM010001901.1:0-10955 GCA_910592325.1 Scutellospora calospora | reverse complement strand
TTTTTATATATATATAATTTTCTTTTATTTTTTCTTTGTTTAGGTAAAACTATCTTAAGGAGTGCCAGAACACTGATAATCTAAGCTAGATTTTTCTTGAACTAGATTTTTAAGGCAAGTCTATCTATTATTATTTTTTTTTATATTATTATTAGTGTTTATTAATTAATTCTTTCTTCTGAGAGGTTCAAACTCTTGACAATATATCAGTATTATTGTATTTTCATACATAGCAGTATATGATTTTAATATTGTAGGGTTGTATTTGCAGTATCTATTAGGCTTTACAACTAGAGAATTAGAGCTATTTTAATATAGAGTAGTCATTTACCATAATGAAAAAGTCTAGGCCAATATAATACTAGAAATATTCTATTAACTAAAGAATAGCAAGGCACTTCAACTCAGTGGTAGTGTAATTTCATTTGAATTTTATTAGTTCATAGCTTATGTATACAATGATGTACTCTTTTCCAAGATCATCCTTTTGGGCAAGCATAGCACCAAAACCAAAACTAGATGTATTAGCATTTATAATGAAAATTTTACTAAAATCGAGATAATGCAAAACAAGGGCATTTATTAGGTATTGTTTTAATTTATTGAATACATCTTTCTGTTCTTTCTCCTATTTATATTTAATAACTTTTCTCAATAATTTGTACAAGAAGCAGGCAACAACAGTGAATTCTAGTATAAATTTTTGATAATATGAAGCTAAACTAATAAAGCTTTATAATTGATGTAGGGTCTGAGAGACAGAAAAGTCCTTGACTTTCTTTACTTTGGCTTCATCGAGAGTGAACTCTATCTCTACTGACTATATAATCTAGAAAATATAGGTAGAACTTAAAAAAGAAATACTTATTCGAATTTAATTTCAAACTAATATTTCTAAGTTTATTAAAGACAGCAGCAATATAGTTAACATGATCTTTGAAGGTACAGAATAATATTATTATATCATCCAAATATATAATAATAAATTTGTTCAAAAACTTAGCTAAGACCTTATTCATCAGCTTTTGAAATATTGCAAGCATATTATACAGGCTGTATAACATTACCAAGAATCATGTAATCTGAAACTCATTACAAAAGTAGTCTTTTCTTAGACCTTTTCATTTACATATACTTGCAAGTATCCTAACATCATATCTAATGTAGAGAACCAGGAGGCAGAACTGAAGACTTCAAGCAGATTATTGATATAGAGAAAAAAAAAGCATCCTTTTTTGTAACTAAATTTAACTTCTAGTAGTCTATGCATATCTTTAGCTTTCTACTTTTTTTCAGTACAATAACTATCAGAGAGATCCAAGGACTCTTACTCTCTTTAATTAAATCTCTCTTTTCTAATTTTCCAACTTCTTGCTATATAAAATTTCAAATACTAGAGGTAGTACAATACTTAGTGCTTGTTTTATGAGAGCAGTGTTACTAGTCTCTATTTCATAGTTTAGTACTATAGTTTGTTCAAGGTCAGTTACATCTATTATGAAGTTATCCTTTTATGATTTTAATAGGTTTCTAGTTTTGTCTCTTTGATTTGAAGTGAGTTCATCGAGATCTATATTCTTTTTTAATCTTTTCTTTACATTTTCTTCAGAGTAATTACTTTTTATGAACAACTCCTCAATATTGGACAAGTATATGCCAAACTTCTATAGTTTCTCTAAGAGTTTTCGAATATCTTTAATTTATTAGTACTTTTAGTAAAGAATTTTTTGGCTTCATCCAATTCCTCTTCTTCATATTCAAGATCATTAAAATAGTCCAATTCGAATTCATAACTTCTTTTAATTTTTTGTTTTCAAGGAGAGGGTTTTCTCTATTGTACAATATAAGTACTTCAGTGACATAACCTCTATACTAGATATACAAATTTCTTTTGTCTATATGCAAGTAGGCGCAAGCTAGCCAGAACTATTCTATCTTCAACAAGAGGGTTGCTTCAGTAGATTCAATGATTTAGAAGGTTGTTGAGATCACAATTCCTTCTAAGAACAACTTAAGGCCTACGATTTTTTCGAAAGCCTTCTGTTTCAATTCATTTGTAATTACAATAGTGATGATAAAGAGTTTATTTATTTTCAATTCTAGCTTCTGCAGCATCTTCATAGTTATAATATTAATAGTAGCTCTGAAATCAAGTATAGCAATTATTGAGTTGTTTTTACCTTTACATAGCACCAGATAGTAGTAGTTCTTTCACTGAGCTGTTAGATAATATTGGTTTCTATTTTATCTGAAACTTGTATTATAGTAGATATGAATAGTGTTAGTAGAAATAGTTACTTTAGGGCATTCACAAACTTTTTTTTTTAGTCAGAATATTGCAATATTTGTTCAAAGGTTACACTTACCCTTTGGTTCATAATATCTATAGCTACATTATATGAATCTAATTTGTCAATCACAAAGTGACCTCTCTTCTGATGAGGTTGTGGGAGTAAAACTACTAGGTAGTAGGTTATCATTATCTAAAGTTGGTATAGGGGCAACTACTAGTTAGGTAGGCTTTGACCTTTCTTCAGCTAGGACTTCTGCTTCTTTAAGGTAGCTTCTTGTTCTTTTAAAAGATAGAGTTAGAAGCAGTCTGCAGACATTACCACTGCTTTATCACTTCTAGTAGGTCTTTCTACTTCCTCTAAGATGCTGATATGATTCATATCAGAGATAATAAATAATCTGATCATTTTATCAAAATTTAAATGACCTCTAGTCATCAAATAATGACCAGGTTATTTAGGTCATTTACATATAAAGTATTTTATTAATCAGATATCTAATATAAAAAATTATCAAATGATATTATTTCACTATTAATAATAGTAACTACATATAAAAGTCAAAAATTTATTAAGCTAATCGATAATTTTGTCTTAGGTAAAGTTATTCAGAAGAACAAATTGTATATAATTTAAAAATTTTGCAGAATTTTAATAATTTTTATTAAGTTATTTTTATATTTTATGTTTACATAAAAAAAATTTAAATTTTTTCATGTAAATGTAAAACATAAAAATGATTTAATAAAAAGTTATTAAAATTATACTAAATTTTCAAATTGTATGTAATTTGTTCTTCTAAATAACTTTACCTAAGACAAAATTATTGATTAGCTTAATAAATTTTTGATTTTTATATATAGCTATTACTATTAGTTGTATTTTATAAAAATTAATAATCAATTTTTATTGGCTAAACAGTATTTTATTATCAATAAACAGAAGTTAAATAACCTTATTGGGTTATTTGTGTTTTGAAATGACCAATAACTAGTTATTTGTTATTTGAGTCATTTCAGCTATTTCAAGTTATTTACTATCTCTAGTTTATATCCTTTAGTCTTTGTAAAATTTGAGTTGCTAGATTGTTTTGGTCTCGAGTTTGGTTCTGAAGATGATTCTAAGTTTGATTTGGGTTTGGATTTCTTTTCAACACCCTTTCAGACATATAGTTATATGAAATATTTCTGAGTTCTTTAAACCTATGACAGTGATATAGTACACTATTGCCATTATTCCTATTTCTTTCTCTATTGTAACTGCTGTTATTATTTTTATATGTGGTTCAAAACCTTGTAGTTGACTCTATGTAGGTTGCAAAGATGAAAGTTAACTTTTCGAAATGAGCATACAGCACTTGTATTTGCTAGTTTAATTGCTTAACATTATTGTAGTAGGTTTCATTTCTTTTCTTTTTTTTCAACATAGTATTCTCTAGCTTTGATTTTTTAAAGATAACAATCACATCTACAAAGTTAGCAGGTTCACCAATTCTTAGCCAAGATGCTGCTCTTAGTTTTAGTTCTCCTAAAAATATTTATACACTGTAAATTGGGTAACTCACAGAGGTATCTACATAGTACAAAAGTTTTCAAAACTTATATGCGTATGACTCTACTCTTTCATTTGGTTGTTAAACCAGGGTATTTAAATTGACTTGCCATTTATATCATTTCTCCAGAGTCACAAAATAACACTAAATTGGACAACTAAGCTATCATCTAAGGCATATATATTATCCTAGTAGTCTAAATAGTTTTTTACACTATCATACCAGTTAGCAGCCACACCTTACAAGTATTCAGATGCAATTTTTACTTTCCTTTTGGCTGTCCAATTATTTATATCAGTAGCCTTATTAAATACTTCTATTTATTCCAAGAGATCCTCATCCTTTTCTCCTCAGAAGACTTCAACACAGACCAATTTGGTCTCTCTATTAAGTGATCAGATAGCAGCAGTAGCTCTAGCAGTGGCATCTCTAAACACAGTGGTAATTTTCCTAAGAATTGTTTAGACCAGGTCTTGAGCTTAAGCTTGAGGTTTTTTGGTTTCTTTCATCCCTGATAAAGTATCTTTTCAGCATTAATTGGTATTAGTCTACTGAAGTTCAGCTTCTATTAGTTTGTTTGTCTTGGTCTATCTCTTCGCAATTGTCATTAGGTTGTCCAAATATTAACAAGTCATTATTATGTCTTTGGTTTATCCTAAAATTAAACAATAAGACTTTCTTATAAGTTAGAAAAAGAATTTAAACAACAAAAAAAAATTTAAACAATAAAAAAAATTTCAAATGAAAATAAATTAAATAACACAAAAAAAATTTATACATAATACAAAAATTTATATTTCAAAAAAATAAAAACTCTTTAAACACAAAAATTGTTAGTTAAATAGTTTTCCTTTGTTATAAAATTTTTCATTTGTTTGTTTTTTTTTTTTTTTTTATATAACTTGCATTCTATCTTACAGTTACCACCACAAATTGTCAAAGGCTAACAACTCTACCTCCAACCAAAAGAAATAGCATGACAGCATTGCTAAGAAATCCAAGACACAGAGTAACATGATACTACCTAAAAGAGAGGCAAGGTTTGATTTGGCACGAGTCAAGGTGGTAGTGAAACATTAGGCAAAGATAAGAGTTTTATTTATTTAATTGATCAGATTGTAATTGTATCTAATCTACCTTATAGGTTGTCAAAGTTACATTTCTTTTATAACAATTTTGAATGCACAAAAAAGAAACAAATAGAAAGAAAAAGAACTAAAAACGAAGGTTACACTTCGTAAATTTCAATGAACAGCCTTAAAATTTATCAAGGCACAGTGACATGGCCACGAACTAATCTGAATATGGTTAACTTATCCCTTTGACATCTCTAAGCCGCATTTTTGACAATCGGGTTAATTATCTTACGATGCCCTTTTGGGTTTAACCACGAATTTGTCGATCATTGGTTCTGCGGGATCTTCACATGCGATGTGAAAGGCTTCCGGACCCTCTGAGCTACCACCACCTATTATTTTTTTTTTACTTATTTTTTTTATCATTAGTATTATAAATTATATAGTTATTATTATTCGATTTGTACTTATAAAAATTCTTGATAAAACCTGTCATAAATCCATTGATCGTAGTCTAGTATTTCCCCCAAAGGATGATCTAGTTCCTTATTTGGTTACGATTTAAGAAAGTTATGGTATATTTAACATATCAAATATGGTATATTTGATAGATTAGATATGTTAAATATATCCCGGAAGGAATATAGTATATTTGATAGATTAGATATGTTAAATATACAATATGTATTTATGAACATCGCTAAAAGTATAAAAGCGATGACTTTTCACCTTCAATAAAAAATAACTTTGGAGAGTTAAAAACTTTCAAGTTCAGAAAACTTTGGCAGAGTTGAAATAAGACTCAAATAAGTTCAGTGTTTGGAAAGACCAACTTCGAAATTCGAGTAGAAGTTCGGTAGTATAAAAATTCACCATTGTTAGAAATCGTTACTATTAGAATTCGCCCCCGATATAATCAAAACATGATCAATTTAAACAATAAGCAATCACCCTGCATATAGTGTTATTGATAAACCCAAAATCTCCATTGTTAAATCTATAACCAATCGGAAGGAAATCCAAATCACGTACTGTGAAAACATTCTAAAATATAAGAATCGCAACCAGGAACAATAACCAAGAACATCAAACACCTACCTTAAAGTACCTCCATAAACTCCAGGTTAATCCGCAAGACCCCTAAGACCCGGACCAAATCTTCCACGCCGTCTTTCAGCCTACCAACTTAGGGTTGATTGTTGGATTTGTAGTGTTTGTTTGTTGATTTGTTGAACTACGAACTTAGGTGTGACAGAAACTCTCCGGTCTAGTTCCGTCCCAGAACCGGTACACACCTTTTCAATGGGCAAATCGCGAATTTTTGGAAATGCCACTTCACGGCAGATTCTCGATTTTGATTGGCTAACGCCTATGATCGACAAAATTTTGGTTCACGTTACGTAAATTTTGTAATTTTCGGCAGGAATTAACTTTTTTTTATTCAAAAATAGAAATTTTGAGAAACTAGACCTGCTCTATGTAAAATTAACTCAGAAATAATTTTCACTAATGCGTAACTGTGATTTCATTGGTAAAATTTGAGTAATTTTGACCTATTGTCGCTCTTAGCCTATACATTATACATGTGACCGAAACCTTTCGGCCATTTCGGCCACGTGGCAAATGATTAAAGCAAAGTTTTCGATAATTTGTAAATATGGTAAAAATTAGGCTTCATATATGTTAAGCCAGATCCACAGAAACTTATGCAAGGTCTTTTGGTATTTCGGCAAGACCTTTTGGTATTTCAGCAGACTTTGGAATTTTCGGCAATCTTACTTAATATACAGTCGAAACTTCCAGAGTCTGCTGAAATACCAAAAGATCTTGCCGAAATACCAAAAGACCTTGCATAGGTTTCTGCGAATCTGGCTTAACATCTATGAAGCCTAATTTTTACCATATTTACTTTAATCATTTGCCACGTGGCCGAAATGGCCGAAAGGTTTCGGTCACATGTATAATTTAGGATAATCGACTCCGACTTAGCCGGCTAAGCCTATTTTTAAATATCGACTTAGTCAAGTCGATAAATAATGGTCGACTACAAACACTAATAAAAATTACTCAAGTCATCGTCATATACATAATATAGTTAAAACATGTCGAGACATCATATACATATTGATAGTTAAATATACAAAATTCGTCATATACATAGCGATAGTTAGTTATAATGCGCCAGATTCAGAATTAAGAATTGGGTTGTAATTAGATGTCGGGTTAACCCGGTTTAATAGTAAATCGGTTTTATAATATCTTAATTCAGTAATTCAGTTTCAAAACTTTGATAAACCGGTTTTTAAATTTAAATCCGGTTTTGTATGTTCAAAACGCAATATTTAACTTTTAAGATTGAATTAACGTTAACAATTAGCTACGTGAGATAAATTAATAGTTACACGACTTGTCACGCAGATCAGGGGAGTAAATTTTTTATTACGTATGAAATTTGAGTAATCGACATGCATATGATAGGCTTATTTTAAATAGTAAATTGCAACGGTAGGCCTTTTTTAAATACTATTTTCAAGGGTTTTCTAAAAGAAAACTACCTTCGTGAGACAAGATATGATGGTTTTGTTATATATTTATTTTCTAATTTTTGAGTTTAAAATGAGATAATTATTAAAGTTTTCAAGAATCATGACTTCAAAGATGATTTTTACTTCCTTTTTTATATAGTTATGTTATAATAGAGTTTTTTATTTATTGAGAATATAAACTTAGGTAATTTTAAAGAAATAGTGTAAGCAAAAAAAAAAAAAAAAGCAATTAGACACCTTAGAGTCTAGATTTTAGAAAAAAGTAGAAAAGAATATAACAAACTAATAATTATGAAGGAGGTAGCAAGAATATGTAAAGTATTATAGTAGAAAAAAGCTTCAGTTAGCTAGCTGGTCTATTTGAATAATAGTGTTTTATTACTGAGTATTGAGTATAGACTTCAAATCTCATTCCTCTTAAAAAATACATGTAGATATATATAGAGATCTATTTGGATATTAATTAAAAACAAGATAGGTTTAGCAAAGTCAGCTTCAAATAGCATATATAGTTATATTAAAATTCTAGACATACATATGATTTGGTAAAACCAGTTAGCATACTATATCACAGAGCTAACAATACTTATGAACAAATCAGATGAATTAGAAGTAACTACTAGACTTAGAATAAATAAAGTATAATTAAAAAATATGTATTTAGGTAATATTATCAGTAGTGACGAGAAGCTTGAAAACATTAAGTTCAAGTTCAATCTAGTATTCAAAGTGATAAGCAAAGTAAGAAAACTCAGATTTAGCTTTCAACAAAGTAAAGTATATAAAATTAAACTAGATATAGGAGGTACTAGCTTACTAACTATACTAGAGAGAAAAGAGATAATCAACTACAGAAATAGTAACAATATGAATATCTTTATATTTGAGCAACTAATCAATAACAAAGAGAATACTTTGTTAATATAGCAACAAGTTAAGCATATCAGAAGTCTTAAAAGTAGAGGACATAAACCAAACTGGTTTAAAAGTATAGAGAAAAAAATACTTGCAAATAATAGTTCAAAGAAGATAAAAGATGATTATCAAGTAGAAGCACTAAATATAATAGCAATAAGATGCAAAGATAGAAGAGTCTTTGCAGATAAGAGAAAGAAAGAGTAGATAATTTTTGATAAAAGAACAAAAGTAGAAAGTGGAAAAGTAATAAAAAAAAAGTCTAAATCATTAATTGTAGAGTACTAGCAATTAATATTTAATGATGATAATAAGGATAATACTACTTTAGAAAAGTGTAAAAGCTGTGATTTAAGAAGGCACAATGATCAAAGCTATATAATTAAACAGAAATATGAAAGTTAGCATTAAGTACTAGAAAAAGTTTATAGAATCAAAAAAGCTTTATATATGAAAATTCTAGTTTTAGTCTGTAAGAGAGACAGAAAGTTAGGTAGTATAGTAGCTAGTAGAGATATTAGAGATGTAGAAATTTGTATTATAGATATAGAGAAAGCAGTAATACATAGAGTAGTAAAAGATAAAAAGGTACAAGTAGAACTATGTAAGTTAGCTAGAATCATTAAAAGGAAAAAGAGTTAGATATATATACAGATGGTTTACTAGTAATAGAGACATTAGAAGACAAAGAAATTAAAAAAATAAGTATAGGATGAGTTATAGCAGATAATAGTAGTAGTAATTATAGTATAAGATTTAGTAGTAGAATACTAAACTAGCTTTCTTTGACTTGTACTAAACTAGATGCAATTTGAGCAATATTACTAGTTATACCATATAGAGCAAATATTCGAATCTTCTCTGATAGTAAAGTGGTAATTGAAGAAATTTAGAACTTTTAGAGCTTAACAAGTATAAGAAGCAACTTTAAAGCCAAAAATCATAGTCTAATTAACCAAATCCTAGACTATTGCAAAATGAAGGAAATTAAGCTAGAGCTTATTAAAATCAAAGAGTATAGCTTGAATATATAGAATGATAAAGCAGATTGTTTAGCGAAAAAAGGTCTTATATCTGACTTTATACTTGAAACTTAAGAAGTATCAATAAGTAAATTAAGAATATTCTCTGTTTAAAAAAAGAAAATAATAGATACTGCACTTAGATCTTTTGTTAATTTAACTATAACAACAATAAATAAGAATATATAAGCAAACTTAAATAGTATCAAACTAGTACTAAATCAGAGAGCAACAGATCTAAGCAATTCTGATTTGAACTAGAACAATTCATAGAGTGTACTGAAAAGCTAGCATTGTAAAAAATATAGTAATTATAGTCATTATCAGAAAAATTGTAATGCTTAATGCTTTATAATATATAGCTAATTTTCCAAATGCAATTTAATAGAAAAGATTTATAAAAGATAAAAATATATAAATTTCAGATATTGTTAAATATATATATGTAAGTTAATAATAGTATTTAGAAAATCTAACTGTATTATAGTATAAGTATATATGTTTATAATCTGCTTTATTTATATACTCTATTATTTTTTTCCTTAGGCGATCTTGTCTTTCATTTATTAAGAGAAAATATAAAACATATTATAACAAAAATATAAACTATATAAAACTAGCTATACAACTACTCTCTTAACTTAAATCCAAACTCATTTAGCTACTTAAAATGCTTAGATATGATCTGTTGCAATAACAAAATTTCTTTCCAAAAGAGTAAAATGTCTAAACAAAGTCTTACTCTAAAGATTTACAGAAGACTGCTATATGCTTGTATCAAAATTGCCTAATTGTTTTTGAAACTTAACCAACTATCCTTAATTTCTCCTTCAATCTATCTTTTAACTTTGCTTTTAGCTTCTTTTTAAATTCTTATTTCTTTATCTTGTTCTGATTCCTTTATTTTTTTCCCATTAGAGTTTAATTTTTTTTATTTTCTTACTTTTTTCTTACTTTGGTTTAGGAGTTGTATTTGGACTTTTTTTTCTTCTTCTTGTTATCGATATTATTTCTTTTCTCCTACTTTAACATTACCTCATAGCAGAATTTCTAAAGCTTTTCAAAGAAGTTTAACTAGAATATTTCAGTAAACTAGCAAATAGCTTTGTTTACTTTGAAAATTGAATCTAGAAAGTCCTTGGCCTCTGCTACTAAACTTTTGCTAGTGAGTTTCTGTATATGAAGTTTTCTTTTTTGAAGCCTAGTTTCTGTATTTGAACCTAAAAAAATCTTATTAAATATCTGGCTTCTTATTGTAATTTCCTATTTAGAACTAAGCTGTTGTTCTAGCTTTTCTATTATAAACGTTTCTATTTTTTTTCAAATCTCGTGATATATTTGGTATTCTGCTAAGTGTTCTAATAATTTTACCTTTGTATAGTAGGCAATACAAGTTTTGCTTTTGTAAAGTATAGGGTCCTTTTGATAGCATATATCTTTTTTAAATAAAAGCTTATTAAGACATTTGATCCTAAATATTAGTACATTACTTTTCCTAATGCTTATACATCTTTTACTCTGCTAGCTTTTCAGTACACTCTATGAATTTTTCT
>CAJVPM010001900.1:0-10956 GCA_910592325.1 Scutellospora calospora | reverse complement strand
CATCATGTAATTATAAAGCTGTAGGCGATTGTCAATAGACGACGTCATATATCAACTAATAAAATCCGCTCGGCAATATAAGCCACCTTAAAAGTAAAAAAAAAAAAAAAAACTTTTGCTATTGCTTCTAATTTTATAACTTGTAGTTAAGTTCTTTTATCACTATATTACTATTTAATACTGAGAAATTATATTTGCAGAAAGCTTAAGAAGGCATAATTAAAAAAATTATTTTTGCAATATTTTGTAAATATGAATATTTGCTATTAATTACTATCTACTGCAATTTAAAAGTTTGATAAATATTATTATATAAAAATCAAATAGTAATTCTTTTACTTTATATTAACAAAGTTGTTTAATTAATTCTTTACAATTAATTTTATTATAAAATTAGTTAAAATAAAGTTATAATATATGTTTACAAATATCTATAAATTTTTCTGTTTTTAAACTAGTATCTTAATATTTTAAATATAAATAATAAGCCAAAATATATATATTTAAATCTAATTTGTATACTGTTTTTTAAAAATATTAATTAGATTTGCTGATCTTAGTGTAGTAATTAGGTTGTCAGATTGCTATATAAGAAGTTTATAATACAAATTCTACTATTGATAAATTTGAATAATTAACTAGATATTTGTATTTAACTTTTAGTAAATCTTGATTTTTTTGAAGTTGTAACTTAGTAAATCAAGTTGTACTAAGTTAATCAAATATTAGAAGTATAATATAATATTATATTAATAAATTTTAATATAATCTATGAGTAGAAGACCTGTATAGTAAAAATTCTAAGTAGTGAGATAATATAATTTCAATAGTTATATTAGTAAAATCTAAAATTTAAAGAAGAAAACTCAAATGTATGAATGCAAATAAGTCTAATCTGCTAATTAACAACACTAATTTGGCTAGATAGTTAACTAGATTTAAAAGGATTTAACTATTTGAAGAATACAAAATACTAGTAAAGATATAAAAAACTGTGACTAAGTTCATATAAATATTACAAAAGTCTAATCTAGATAAATTTATAAAATAGAAACAGATTATTCTAGTAGGTTTGTTTTAAGATTAACTAGTTTTGCAATATTTACAATATGTTAGATATAATATAATTCAAGAGAATCTAAGCTAATTTGAGTAAATAAATCTGTAACAAGCTAGCTAGCTTAAGTAGTTAGATATTGTAGTAATACTAAAATTAGATCTGTATAGTTTAATAAATAGAGTATTTTAATAGATAACTTATAGGTAGATTATAGATATAGTAGTATAGTATAGAAATAATCAGATAGTCTAATTGCCTATATAGCAAACTACATAAAATAGTTAATAACTAAAGTTGTATATATAATTTGTTATATACTCTTTATGTAATTACAAACAGTAAGAATTATCAATGTATAATCCTATATACAAAACTAATAAAATCTTATTAGTAATATAAATTACCTTAAATACAAAAAAAAATTAAAAATATTAATTGCAGACTTTTTAAATAGATTATTAGTAAAAATTTTTTTAATAATAATATTTAGTTTAATAAGATTAACAAAGTAGTTAGCTAAATTAGTAGATTATAATTTTAATAAGATAAAATATTATTACTATATAGTGATAAGTACTAACAAAAGCTTTTTTCTAGAAGTTTGTTAAAAACTAGTTTAATTTGTA
This sequence comes from Scutellospora calospora, assembly GCA_910592325.1. NCBI lineage: Eukaryota > Fungi > Glomeromycota > Glomeromycetes > Diversisporales > Gigasporaceae > Scutellospora > Scutellospora calospora. The sequence goes on along the minus strand of CAJVPM010001900.1, from coordinate 9,270 downwards.
TAAGTGATTTATAGTATTAAATGCTAAAGATTATTTTGTTTTGTAAATAGTTCTAAATTATTATTTTAAATCTTTATATCTTTTATTCTATTTATAAATAACTAACTTGTAATATGAGATTTTTAAAAAAATTTATAATTAAACTTATATTTGCTAAAGTAAACTTTATTGCAGAAATTTCAACAAGATCACTTAAAATTAAATTAAACTAATAAGTATTACACTAAATATTTTTTTACTTTATACAAATGCTATTAGCTAAAACTTTATTGGTTATTGATAGTAGATAATAATATATATTATGAGAGTACAACTAGTCATATATATAACTTTAGATTATCTATTTAAGTAGTCTATCTGAAGGTTTTACACTAGTTGTAATATCTGAAATCTATTTGAAAATTCCTTATTTAAACTCTTTGACTCTATGACTTACTTGTATTCTATTTATTTATACCAAGCTAGCCTAACCTCATACTACTTTTTTAAAAAGATATCTGAGCTAATATATGTTTACAAACTTTGTAATTCAGAGTTTAGACTCTAACTTAAGATACTTTTTATTAACTCTCTAATCAATAGGTTACTAAAGAATCTAACTATGCTATACTATATTCTAATATAGCTTGCATATACCTTTGTTTAATGTTTATACAAATCTAGTTCTTACTATAGCTTTCTAACTAGTTGGTTCTCTATGTTTTCAGATATTTCACAAGACAAATTTTTCTAATCTAGTTAGTTATCAAGCCAAGTTAGTATTATTATATAATCTTGTATGATAGACTTACTCACATCTACTTGATCATATCTTTTAGCTATAGATTTCTTTATCAGATCAGATATTAACTGGTATAACTGTTAAAATTTGTACTACTTTATCTAACTTAGGATTTCTACTATGCAAGTCTCCTACTCATAGATTTTATTAAAATTTATTTATATAATATTGCATCTTTTTAAATGATATATTATACTTTTAATATCTAGTTGATATTAGTGCAATATAATTTATAGAGTTATAACTTCAGAAACAAACAGAGTTTACTATAAGTTGAATACAGAAGGTCTATGTAATTATTCAAATTTGTCAATAGTAGAATTTGAACTCTAGAACTTTTGTATAGCAGTTTGATAATCTAATTACTATACTAAGATTAGCAGACTATTATACTGAATATTAATAATTTATTAATAAATATTATTAATTATTTGCTATACTACTCAAATATTAAATCTATTATAGGTCTGGCGATCTTAGTGTAGTGGTTAGGTTGCTAGACTGCCATGTAAAGATCTAGGGTTCAAATCCTACTGTCGATGAAATTTGAATTATACCTAGGCCAAACTAGTACCTTAATTGGTATAGTAAACTTTGTCCATTTCTGGGGCCTGTAACTCTGTAAGTTAAGTTAATACTAATGTCAATCGGATACTTGGTAGTATAATGAAGTGCTTGGGTAACGTAATGTTACACAACATATAAATCTTAACAGAATATATGGGCAAGGGACCTGCATAGTAAAAATCCTGAGTAGGTGAAGTAGTACAGCTTTCGACGGTCAAGCCAGTTAAAATTGATTCGAAGTGAAACTTAAGTAACAGAAAAATGTGGATCAAACTAGGTGCAAGTAAGTTCGATCTATTGATCAGTAACACCAACCTGGCGTGGCAGCTAACTGGATTTAGGAGGATCTAATTTGTGAAATATTTGGATAGAACTAAAGTGGATACCAGTAGAGAGCTATAGCAGGAACTGGGGTTGTACGAACATTGACAAGGATAACTATAATTCTCCTAATCAAGTAAGGTTACTACAAATATAGATAGCAGATCAAAATTCAGAGTACGCTTGTAAAAATTCGAAATGGTATGATACACCAGGCTAGTAGTGGTAATATGAAACACAAAGGTACACTAGTCCACTGGAATACCAATTATATAGTATAATCCTTTGTATTATGAGATCTATGACTGGAAGCAGCTCATATTGTGAAACATATCCTGGACCCCACCAACATATGGAAGTACTTGTAAATGGAAAATGATATACATACAATTTATATCTGATACTAAGTTTGGAGGAGATCTGTATCCGGGCAATACTGTTGAAGTGATCACCTAAACGCTACCAAATTGGAAGTAACTATAAGGTTATGAATGCCTCAAGCCTAGCAGTTACCAAATTGGGAGTTATTTATAAGGAGTATGAGAGATATGGTGAATATAGCATAGTAGTCATACTTGAGAAAAAGAGGTTATAGGAATCTAGGTAATACACAGTTGTAGGCTATGGACTACTCTAGTAGGTCTTGTACAAGAATAGATAGTGCATATAAATATACTGTACGTCCTAAGCTTAACTTAGTAAATGTAGATTAGTTTGAAATTATAATGTAACAATTGTAATAGATAATTTAATTTGCAATAAATAAATTGAGCTAAGTACTCACCTTAACGTTAAAAAAAAAAAAAAAAAAATATTAAATCTATTATCTAATACTATAGTAGCAAATTTTGAAGATTCTACTTGTTCTATAATTATACTAATCTAATTTACTATATAAATTTCTGTTTGTAAATCTAATAAATAATTTAAAATAATAATTAAATATTCTTTATAATCTGCTATTAAAACTATATAATTATATAATAAATTATTAAGTAGGCTTTTTTAGCTATTAAATGCTAATATTAAATTATATTAATTTTTAAATAATTTATTAAGATTAGCTATAATAATTACAAACTCTTTATCTAATAAATAATTAGCTAAAGTATATATATGCAGAAAAGTATAACTAAATTCTAACAATTTAAGCAAATTAATAAAAAAAGAATTATTAATAATAGTTAAAAATATTACAGCAAATAAAAGTCTTAATTAAAGCCTAATTTATATTTCTTCTATAATCTTTACTAACTGGTTCTACTAATAACTTTTTATAATTATTTTTTTCTTTTTTTTAATTAAAATTAAAAGTCTTATTATTACTATTATTACTTAAAGCAAAATTTTCTATTTGTTTAATAATTTAATTAAGATAAAAAATAACAATTTGGTCAGATACTTTATTACAATATAATACTAAATAACTTCTATTATTAAAGTTTTTCTTTTAACCAAAATTGTCTAAATAAAGACAATATTACAATATTTATATTTGTCTAGTAAACTTTTTTTGAAATTATTCAGAATATGTAATAGTGAATATCTTTCTTTTTTAGATATTTTTTTTTAGATACCTTCTTAATAATACTTATTGAAGTCTCTGCAGAATCTATTAATATCAATATTGTTATATTTAATATATAAAAGAAAAATATATATATATTAAAAAATAAACAATTTATTAATTTTATTAATTAACTAGATTTTTTTTTTTTACTTTATACAACATACTATCAGTAAGATTTTTTATTAGTATAGATAGTAAGAAATAATTACATAAGTGAGAGTATAACTAGCTATATATATAGCTTTAGATTATCTAATTTAAGTAGTTTACCTGAAGTTTCTATACTAGCTACTATATCTGAAATTTATTTAAAAATTTTCTATTTAAACTCTTAGACTATATGCTATTTCTGTTCTGCTATCTTTTATTACCTAAATTCATCTAACTTCATATTACTTCTCTTTTCAGAATATATTAACAGAGCTAATATATATCTACAAACTTTATGATTTGAAGCCTAGGCCTATTTTAGATACTTCTTTACTAACTTTCTAATCAATAGATACTATAGTACTCAACTATACTATACTATATTCTAATTTAGCTTGCATATATTCTTGTTTGATGTTTATATAAACTCAAGTTCCTACTATAGCTTTCTACTAAGTTAGTTATTTGTGTCTCTAGATATCACACAAGATAAGAACTCCTAAATCTAGTTAACTTAAATTAGTGTTGCTGTTAGTCATCTGTATCTCTAAATATCATATGAAATAGATTTTTCTAAATCTAGTTAGCTATCAAGCCAAGTTAGTGTTGCTATATGACCTTGTATAATAGACTTATTCATATCTATTTTACTAATCTTTTTATATACAGATTTTCTAATAAACTTACTTGTATCTAGTTACTAATTTTTTTATATGCAGATTTCTTTTTCCAAATTAAATGTAAACTTGTATAACTGTTAAAATCTGTACTTTTTCACTTAACTCAGGATTTCTACTATACAGATCTTCTGCTTATAGATCTTATCAAGATTTATTTGTATAATATTATATTTCTCCAAATACTTTATCACACTTCCAATATCTAAACAATATTAGTATAATGTAATTTACAGAGTTACAACTCCAGAAATAAACAGAGTTTACTGTAAATTAAATACAGAAGGTCTAGATAATTATTCAATTCTGTTAACAGTAAGATTTGAACTCCAGACTTCTTGCATAGCAGTCTGGCAACCTAACTACTATACTAAGATCACTAGATCTAATTAACTAGATTAAAATTACATAACTAGATTAAATTATATTATTAATTAAGGTAGAAGTTACTACTTTAAAATTATATAAAAACTTAATAATACTTTTTTATTTTTTAATATTACAAAATATCTTTTTGAGTAAATATTTTTATACTTCTAAGTAAAGTTGTAGAAAATGTTTTTGTAATTCTAACAGTAGTAAATTTATTAAAATTAATATAAAATTTATTGAAATATATTAAAGCCATATAAATTTAATAAATTGGTTTTCATAACCTGATCAGATCAAAGTTTGAAAACTTTAAAAAATTTTTTTTTATATGTTTTAATAACCAGATAGATTTTTGTAAAAAATTTTATAGTATTTTATAAAATTTTTACATATAAAATTTTTAAAAAAAAGCTAGCTAGTCAGGTCTGATTTAAAATTTCTTGTTATGAAAACTAATTAATTAAATTTGTATAGCCTAATTTTAAGATTGCGTATTATTTTTTACTATAAAATTTATATTATAGATTTATATAAATTAGCTAATCAGAATAAAGTAGTTGTATTACCTAAGTTTTTTTGAATTAATCTAAGTTTTTTTAAGATATATACAAGTATGATTTTTTTAAACCAAATAGATTTTAAAATTTTATAACAAGAAATATATTATTTTAAACTATATATAATAAAAAAAATTTATAAATTTTAATTAAAATTAAAAAAGTTTTATATGAAGCAAAATTTTGATCACTATATAAAAAAAAAATATATAATCATTTCATATAAAAAATAATCTATGTATCCCCTACCCTTAAATTTTTGCACAATATTGTCATAATCTATATTTTGTTATATAGGTTATTTGTAAATTCAGCATATTTTGTTAATATTTTAAATTTTGTCATAAGTTTTGATTTTGACATATATTTGGGATTTCGGCATATGTTTGGGATTTCGGCATATGTTTGGGATTTTGGCATATGTTTGGAATTTCGGCATATATTTGGGATTTTGGCAAATGTCCCAAACCGAATAAAAAAGTACTGAAATGCTGATATTTGCCAAAACTAGTTTGGGTCTCATCACTACTCCCCAGATTAGGATGCATCATTACATATAAATTTCTAAGTTCAAATGAGGTGCGTAGAAGATGGGTTAGACGCGTTATCAATATACTGTCTTACTCCTCTATAATCACCTCCTCTATAATCACATCATATTAAAACCTTTTTTATAATCACACTAAAGCCTGCAACATTTTACTAATAAACTTATAAAAAAATACTCCTTTATAAGCACATCATAGTAAAAACCTTTATATAATCACACAATTTGCATGATACGGACTGTGTGATTATAGAGGAGGAAGACAGTATATCGAAGGTTCAAAAAATTTTTGTGAGGTTTAGCATTGATTGATTAATATGTAATTTTATAACTAAAATTTAAATTTGGGCAAAATACTTAGATTTGATAACCGAAACTTAGTTTAGTTCCGTAATGTTATAAGCTATGCTTATGTATTTATTATTAAATTTAACAAGGAGGTTTTATTTTAAAAGAACCTAATCCCATTCAGCAAAGATTAAACTAAATATTGATAAAAATGAATATATATTAACTAAAAATATTCATCTATGAATATAAACGTTAAAGCCAATAGATTTTATTAATGTTATCGTATGCAGCCTTTGAAAACCATTTTAACGCTTTCTCTTCATCTATAGAAACTCCAGATCCATCTTTATAGCAGTGCCCAAGACTAGTTTGTCCTTCAATATTACCGCCTTCAGCGGATTTGGAATACCACTCAAATGCTTTAGTTTCATTTCTGATGGTGCATGTACCGGTTTGATAGCACCAACCAAGTGTACATTGTCCAACGATACTACCACCCTCAGCAGATTTTGAAAACCACTCAAATGCTTTTTTCCGATTCATCGAGATGCCTATACCTTGATAGTAGCACCATCCAAGATTAACTTGTCCATAAGAATTATCGCTTTTTGCAGATTTCAAAAAACAATCAAAAGCTTTTCTTTCGTCTTTAGTAACACCCAAACCATGCTGATAGCACCATCCAAGATTATTATATCCGTCAGAATTACCACTATTGGCTGCACTTAAACATAATTCAAATGCCTTTTTCTTTTCGTTTTTAATAATTCCTTTGCCGTCCAAATAACAACATGCAAGATTATTTTGCCCACTAGAATTACCATAGTTTGCAGATTTTGTATACCATTCGATTGCCTTTTTAAAATCTCTACCAATTCCTATACCATGTTGATAACAAAACCCAAGATTATTTTGTGCGATAAGATTACCATTCTCCGCTGATTTTAAATGCCATTCAATTGCCATCTTATTGTCATTGTCAATACCTATATAATTTCTATATAAGCGCAAAAAATAATTTTGCGTAATTGAAATATCAGAACTAAAAAAAGATTTTGAATATAAATCAAAAGCTTTCTTTTTATCTTTGTAAACACCTAAGCCGTGTTCGTAACAATAACCTAAATTTGCTTGCCCATTTAAATTTCCACCTTCTGAAGATTTTAAATAATATTCAAATGCTATTTTTTCATCTTTATCAATATATATTCCATATTGATAAAATCGTCCAATACCATATTGACCAAGAGGTGTTCCATTTTTAGCAGATTTCATATACCATTCAAAAGCCTTCTTATTATTCTTTTCCACTCCATAACCTTCTTCAAAACATTTACCGACAAAATATTGACCTAAACCATAATTATTTTCAGCTACTTCATTATAAAAATGAAATGCTTTTTCCATATCTTCTTTAACTCCATTTCCATAAAAATATAAATATGCTAAAGAAATTTTTCCTATATTCCAATTATTTTCAATCAAATCCGAATTATTTGGAGATTTTTTTATTTCTTGAAGAATAGATCTCATATAATATCTATTTGCTAATCTATAACTAACTTCCGTACCAATTCCAAATTGATAAAAGTAACCAATCATACTAGTAAAATATAATTGATTTCGATGTTTAATTAATTGATTGAATGTATCTTTAGGATCTGTATTATTGTCTTTAAAATATTGTCTCAATAAATTAACCACATATGCCGGCTCATAATGTGTGTTAAATAATTTATAAAAGCAATTAGATAAATTCAATATAAATTCATCATCAGAAAAATTATCAGCAAAATGTGATTCGTAAGATTCGAATGAGGCTTAAAGAATTGGTATAATGTTTAAAAAAAAAATCATTTAAATAACTGTTTATTGTATTAATTAATTAAAATAAATAAATAAATAAAAACCTTTTCGAATATCTTCTTCAGATTCAAGTTTCATATCATCACCTTTTTTTCGAACATTTAGTGTATGTTCGGAATCTATGAATTCTTTATTCAAGTCATCGATTTCATGATATGCCATTTTTAAACATTAAAATTCAGGAACTTAGTTGGCAAATTTGTCTTGAGAAATGTTATTCAATAGCAGATAGGGTTATGTGCGTATTGTACTTGGTTGTAAAACGTTATACAAAAACCGATACAGGTGAATATCGGAAGATAAATATATGATCCAGGTAAAATTTTCATATGCTTGATTCGTTCAAAACCGTCTTAACATATGAAAATAAATCCTCTAATCTCAGATGTCTAGGTAAGTGTACTTGAAATACGATATCGATATATTAAAACTACCTTTAATAATACTCAATTCGAATTGGCTAAAAGTCAATTGATCAAAAGATAAGTATGGATTATGGCGTGGGAACAAGTGCACACAAAAAAAAAACCGGTCGGGAGATCAGATATCCAAATCCTGATCACATGCATAAGCAATGCGTTACTTATTTAGGAAATACGTAACAAAGATTTTCCAGGGAATTTACGTATAAGGCAAATTTGGCACTATTAGTTTACTATTTTACGTAAATGCAAAACTAAACCGACTTGTTTTAAATTGAGTGGAACGCAGTGCTTGCTGTGATACTACGTAATAAAAATAACGCATCTCAATCAGCTAGAAAAATTTATCCGTATTTTAAAGTACCGTTGTGCCAACTATTATAAATCTCACTCTGAAAATTAATTGATATTATCTCTTCGTATGTACATATGACGTATTTACTATATTTTTGCAGGCAAATTTGCCTGCATAACGTATTAAGAGATGCGTAAAAAAATTTGCATCACGTGGGTATGCGTAAATACATAATTGTCTATAAAATAAATTATCTATGAAATGAATCTATCTGTACTTTTAGAATGTAATTTCTGTAAATTAATTTCTTTTGAATTGAAATTTCTATTATTGGTAAGTGGTTTTCTGTGAAGTAACACTATTATTTTACGACAGGGTGAAACCTGCGATAGAAACCCGCGAAAGTGGTTACGTTATTGATGCAGATCGCTATCTAAAATAGTAATTAACCTATCGCTATCACTAACCCTAACTAAATAAGAAGATCTGCATTCAACAACGTAACTACCTCCGTCGCGGGTTTCACCCTTTCATATTATTTTTTCAACCTCTTGACGCAACCGACAGAGGACGTTGCATATGGGCTGATTTTTACCGATCAGACCTCAAAAAATCGTTTAATTCGGGTCAAATTTGCAGATTTGGCCTGTGGAAATGAATTTTAAAACTCAGATCGGTAAAAATCAGCCCATCAGTTGCGCGAAACCAGGAACGGGGAAGTAATGAATACAGCGCTAGATACTATGAAAAGATCTTTATAAGTGTATTTTTAGTAAGCACACTTCAGACATGCACATGATTGTAATTCTTTGATTTAGAATTGACAATCTATTATAGAAAAAGGATGATTGTAA